>CABFWB010002101.1:46091-73344 GCA_902151455.1 Timema bartmani | reverse complement strand
ATGTATGTATGTATGTATGTATGTATGTATGTATGTATGTATATGTATGTATGTATGTATATGTATGTATGTATGTATATGTATGTATGTATGTATATATGTATGTATTTATGTATGTATGCATGTCTGTGTATTTGTGGTTATATTTGTAGGTGCTATAACTACAAAACCAAGAGGCTAAAAAAGTTAAATATATTGACATATAAAAATGAAATGTTGTCTGCCTTTTTGTTGCTTAGACACGCTCAAGCCACTGTATATTCTTTGGAAACACAGAAAATTAATTCCAGGAATGTAGTATAATAATTCCTAAATATTTGAAATTTATAAGTAGATTTTTTGGGAAATAGGAGCTTTAGAAATTTCTCATACATACGTAGAAAACTACTTATCACTTAACCTGTTTCGGTGGCCTCACGGTCTAAGGCATCAGACTTGAACTAGATTAGACGCCGATGACAGGGAGAAGAGGTTCGAATACCGGTCGGGTATACTGAAGGTTGATTTACTTAGAGGTTTTCCCTTTCTACTTTGACGAAAATGCGGGTACGCTTCCTCTAAGCTCAATCCTCCTCATCCCTAGTTCATTAAAGCAATAAATACATAATATACTTATATCCTGAGCCGGTATTAAGACGCAGTGCTTAAAATACTTCTCACTGTGGTAGAAAATCAAGATTTGTCAGGAGGGTAAATTAATAACCGGAAAGGGGAGGAAGGGGTCCTCACAAAAATGTCCAAATCTTATAGAATAAAGCATTTCACGCAAGGTATATAGTTGAAATATGTAAATACATATAGTGGGCCGATTTAAACAAACTTAAGAGTCTGAATATTTATATTCCTTACTAAACTGCGATGCTCTTATTTCCAAATAATACGTTATATGGGTTGCGTATACTTATGAACTCATTTTATGGGCTGATAAATGTTTCGTTTCAAAGATTGTTTTCAAAGTTTATTGGTCTACATATTTGTACTCGGATTGGAGAATATATAAAGAGTGGAGAAGTCTGGTGTTGAGAATCATAATTCGATTTATTAGTTTTGAAGTATGTATACCAACACGACCTATATAAAAATTTAATATGGTGAATTCAAAATAGTTAATGGAATTATGCCAAAAACATATAGTATCAATAATTCCTTTTTTTAATATAAGCTGTTATAACTATGTGTAACATTAATTTGTTTAACTCCTTAGCAACCAATTACTTATGTTATATTACTCTTCTCTCTTTTTTAACTAGCATCAATAATATAGAGTATAAATATTCTATATAGATAAGCTATAACTTAATCTTCAAAATAAATTTCCAATTTTAACACGTATTTAGATTATAATCTGTATTTTGATATTTTGATTTAGCCTTTCACGTTTTATAACACAGTTCGAAACAATGAAGGATTAATATTTATACATTATTTAATATTTTGATACTTTTCCCTGTGGTTAATTTTATATACTATAAAAGAGCAAAGTTACTTTAAAGATATCTCGTGTGATCAAAACGGGTACACCAACTAGATTTTCTGCGCATTTGAATTTTTGTGGTGTTTCCTTTTCCTTCTGGGTAATATAAACGATAAGGACACTAAATCATCAGTTTTTAAAAGGTGTATCTGTCGCTTTGTTTGTTTTCAGTAGATTTAAGACGTATTTATTGGATAGAGTCTTGACTTATTCTGTTATATTCCTTATTTTTCAAAGAGTCAAGGTAAGCTATATACCATTATGCTAGATCATCAACGAGCGAAGTAGTATAGAAAATACCGGGGCGTAAGTGGTGAACATTCGTTGGGGCTGGTATTGCGGTTACATCAATAAGATAGTAAGTGATATGGAGTTGGGGTGTGGAGGGGAAGAGGATAAGAGTGAACTCCTGTTTCTTCTTGAATTTTCGTACACATTAAATATTTTCTCTCAGTAAAAAAAACTTAAGCCACTTTAATGTTGTATTAGCTGCGTTAGCTCTAAATTTTCTGAATCAAATTTTTATCATAAAAGAAAAACCAAACTTAAAGATATATTCGAGATGCACCCTTATAATATTATTTATAGAGCATTGTTTGTTTATGGCTGACGGTTCACTACTTAATTACTATTGTATTAACTCCTCAAGTTTAACCCTCCCCCCCTGTTATTCTTAAGTTACTAAATCAATATCGTCGTACAAAACGGTAGTCTATTTTATTTTGTATGCCTTGTGTTCTGATTTTTTCAGTGCTAGCCTGTTAGAGATATCGATTGTTGGCTAGAACTTTAATAAAAGAAAATGTAGTTAAATTAAAAAATAGTCATTATAATCATAATCAATATAATCAAAAGATAAGTTCATCATTATAAAAAGTCATATTTTCATAAGGTATCCACACTGCCAAAATAAACAAATATATTAACTCAAAAATGGAATTTCAACTGGAAATATAAACATTTTTAAGGCAGCTCAATCTAGGTTTTCGCTGGTGTTCGTTCCTCTCGTAGAGTTTGACAGTCGCTAAAACTTGTTTTGACACTTTGTAATATATGTAGTATATCTTTCTCTCTCTTCCGTGTGAGATATAGCAGAATGTATGGATGGTTCTGAACACGACTAAGTAATATTAGAATGTCAAAACCTTCACTTTTTACATTCTCGTTGCAAAGCCAAAAATGGTTTTACATAATCAGCTTTACATTGAAAAGAGATTTATATTTTCTATTAATTAATTCACTTACTGTTAGGTTTGTCTGAATGGATTTTGTATCTGACCTGGGTCAGGGGGTTAAGTATGTATTGCTTTGGATTTTAATCGTTATTAGCACCGCGTCTTACTACCCGTTCGGGTTATACGCACTTACGCTAATGTGTAATGGTAGGGTGATTATGATATGAAATGGAGGACCTACAGTTTAACGTGGAATCCGAACCACGGTGGAGGCCTGGCATTCCTCACATTCACAAGTTGTGATTAAGACACTGTATTTTAATCCTTCAGACAATGTGGACTAAACTATATTAAAATAAGTATTATATATATTTTTACTATCATTGAATATAAAATTTGAAAATTTTTTTTAACAATCTTACAGCCACCAAATTTGACATTTAATAAAATTAAAATACAATCACGTAGCACATGATCTATTTAAAGTAGATGTACTGTACATATATTTGTTTTTTATTAGTCAATAAATTTTTTTCTACCGTGGTCAGACTAAATATATAATTATTATCCTGTTCGGATAAAAAATAGAAGACATACTTGTCAGTTAATTAAATTTAAATCACAGAGTTTGTCGACTAATGTATGCCCTATTTTTATTGTCAAATAACCCTTTGTTTATAGATATTAATGAATTAAATTCACAAACAATTCTAAAAAACATATCACAGACCCTAACCCAGAGAGGATGTGTGATGAGGGATTTCTAACTTTTGTCACTTTAGATATAAGTCTCCCGACAGGAAATAAAAAGGACTTTATTTATTAACTTGAATTTTCCTGTTGCTCCGCTCGCATTAAACAATTTGTCAACACTTTCGACAACTTCAAATGCTAGAAAAGAATGAAACTTATTTGACAACAGTGTTTTATAAGCGTACAAATATTCACGAATAAACACAGAATCATCCCCATCTCCTCCCCATTATAATCCTGCTCGTATCACTTGCCATCTTCTGTACCCGCAATACCAGCCGCGACGAATGTCCACTGTTTTTTGCCCCTACTTCACTCGCTTATTAAATAGTACGATGGGTGGTATATGGCTTACCATGGTTCCCTGAAAAATAAGGAGTACAACAAAAAAAGTCCCGTCTAGGTCAGATGAGTACTTTTTGAGTTTGATGGCAACAAACAGACAAACCAACATTCTAAAAATTAATTATTTTGTATTATTATCAGGTATACTACCCATGAAAAATGAAAACTCCCCAGAATTCGGATGCGCAGACAAACCCTAGAGTTTAATTATAAATATACAGATTTACTATCTAAGAATTAAAAATAATGTGTATTGAAAGAAGCACTCTATGCTATGCGCCCTATCAGACCAAATAAAATGGCGCTGTTTATTTAGTACCAAGAAACAAAACTAAATAAATATAATTCACCAGCAACAGCATAAAATGACTGAAGAGAGAACACATATTACCTAGATTTAAGACACAAACGCAAGCGCACAGCAGTTGCTCTCTTACATAGAGGTATTGTTGAGACAAACACAACAATAAATGGTTTGACTTACAATCAAAGAAACAAAACTAAATAAAACTAGTGTACATGCAAAACCATAAACTAACTGAAGAATTAACTAGATTTTATAAACAAATGCATGCATGATAACAGTGGCTCTCTCACCCACGTGGAGGCATTGTTGCGATGGACACCAAAGTAAATAGTTTAAATTTACTATCAAATAAACACAGTTAAATAAACATTAAAAACAAGTAAAACTATAAAATAACATGACTTTTTTTTACGAATACAATGCAAGTATGCTAACCGTGGCTTTGTTAAGTTAAATAATTGTTGCAATGAGAATTAAAAGAAACTGTTTTTATTTGTCATCAAGGTAACTAAATGAAACAGACCTAATTTATTGGAAAAACCATAAACTTACTGAAACAATACCTAAATATAAGTTTAAAAAGCAAGCACACTAAAGGTGGAGGCACTGTTGCAATTAATACCAACAGAAATAATTTACATTTACTAGCAAAGAAACAAATCTAAATATACCTAATTTACAAGTTAAAGCGTAAAATAACTGAAAAAGACCTAAATTTAAGACGCACTAAAGGTGGCTTTCTTACATGGAAGCACTATCGCGATGAACAATTTAAGACATATTATGTATCATATACTACTGTACCTACTAAACTTTAGTCACTACATTTCATTATAAATCGTTGTATTCTAATTATGAATAATATTGCGCTGTCCATTATGCATTGTTTACGATTAGCTGAGCGCCACATATGAGTTTAACCTCAACTTATCTATTTAAATCAAACATCAAATGACAGGTGAAAATTTACTGAAAGAAATACTATTCACCTTCTAATTTGAATTCATAAAATGATTGAAAACATATCTCCGAAACACTCATTGTTAAGGAAACTTAGAATAGGATTGTTGATATTTCCAAGCCCCTCGTTGCCAAGGAGACTTAAAAAGAAGATTTTTATATTAAAAATTAATATATTTGAATTGTTATGAATTTAAAACGATAATGTAACATTATCAGTTGAGTTTTTTCACAATTGCTTCACTCGCTGATGAGATAGCGTAATGGTATATTCTTAAATCAAGAAGTAGGTCTACAAAATAAATAGTCCCGTCTCAACCCGATGATTGCTTTTTGAGTTTACTTAAAACAAACGGACGGAAACAATTTCAATTTAGCATCACGTTTAACTACCCGTTGGGGCTATACGCTTAGGTACTAATTACGCTAATGGGTAAGGAATTGGGAAGGTTTAATTTAGAGGAAGTGAACCGGCATTTTCACGGAGGGAGAGCGGAAGACCTTTTAGGAAAAACCACCACTAGTTCACCCGACCACGAGTCGAATCTCGATCTCTCAGTCCTCGGCAGTCTAGCTCAACACTAGCACGTTAGCTAACCACGCCACCGAGGTGGATCGGACGGGATCGAAAGTACATAGAGATTTAGAGTTTCATTATATTTAATACAGCTTGAAAGATTTTAAGGTGTTTTTAAACATAATAGAATTGTATGTTTTATGATTTATAAATATATTACAGTATTATAAGATACGAGCCTAGGCATTTAAGATAGATAAAAAAATACATGATTCCTAATACTTTCGAAAGTGACGTAGCCCCCAAAATATCCATCTGTACGGCCCTGATGAATTTAAAAAATAACACACGAAATAAGTTTTTGTTTACGAAAAATATACAATTTATTTTAATAATTATGTAAACAGAAGTTTTATTTCTATCATGTTTGTCATATAACAGTTTCACTGAATAAACATAATTATATTAGACATTTATTAGGAATCCTAGCTGACATGTTGTATGAGTAATGTTAAACAGACATGTGTATCTAATCTGGATATGTCATTTTGCTTATTATCTTGCGCCCATACGAGCTACGAAATGAAATGATTTAATATACATCGTGATTCAAATACAATTTGAATTAAAACAGGTAGCAATAACTGATTGTTCATCGATATACGTGTCAGTTATAGGAGGACTGTATATTATTCATCGAGTTTTGATTAGTGTTTAATTTACAGTCACAACTACGTAAATAGTATCTGCACCAGTGGGCACGTGGATTAGATGTCAAGCTTATCTAGTCATGTTTAGTGGTTACGTAGAAGTTGGGGCTTCGAATCACCTTTATTTGTATTGGGGTAGTTTTTCTAAATGTTTTAACATTCATGGGAATGTAGGTAATTCTCCTTTAAGACTGTACCTTTTCCATCCCCTACTCTACAGTGTAGTATTTTCCCCATCACTAAGTCTTCCATGTTCACGCTATGCACATTTGTACTAATTACGCTAGTGTGCTCGGGAAAAGGAAGGTTGAATTTGGAAGAAGTGTTTACGAATTTGCGGGGAGCTCTAGTGGAAAACCAACCTCAGTACACCCGAAATGGATTCGAATACCAATCTTACTCTCATTGGCAGTCTAGTCTAACACGATACTAACGCCCTATACCCTGTGGCCATCGAAGATGTCTATTAGCGTAATTAAAGTAGTGAATTGCATTGGGGTAGAAAGACGTGAATATATGTATTTACATATATATCTACTAGCAGAAGTACCCAGCCTTGCATTGCGTGGCTACCCCGGGCATATTATGTCTTAAATTGTTCATCGCAATAGTATCTCCATGTAAGAAAGCTACCTTTAATGTGCTTACATTTGCGTCTTAAATTCAGGTTTTTTTCAGTTATTTTACGCTCTTAACTTGTAAATTATATATTTTTTTAGATTTGTTTCTTTGCTAATAAAATGTAAATTATTTCTGTTGATGTTAATTGCAACAGCGCCTCCGCCTTTAGCGTGCTTGCATTTGAATATTATATTTAGGTATTTTTTCAGTAATGTTATGATTTTTCTTTTTATATATATAGGCTTATATCAATATAAATCTAACCAAAAATTTCAAATTCCCAGTTTCAAGACACACGATTTTTTTGCATAGAGGTTAATGATTTTATAATTTTAGTCCCCTGCATGCGGTATATATCACGCATGATAGACAGATATATAAACTTTTCTTTCTATTAATATAGATATACACTATAGTTATTTTTATTAGGATTTAAGTCAATGTATAGTGTGACTCTGTAGCTAAATGAATAAATAACTTGTGGATATGGATCTTAAACTTCAAGGTTCAAATACTAGCAAGGTAGATGCTACTTCTAAACACTAAACTGAATATTAAGACAATTTGATTTAATCAGTATTCACTCCTAATTTTGAAAAATTGAATAAGGTTTTACTAGTAATTTATAAATAATTTAACCATTAAATTGATATCAGGCAGGGATTAGATACCCATTTAGTTATTTAAAAAAATATATAATTGAATTCTGGAAAAATTACAAGTGTATAATCTTTTTTCCTTGATCAACTGAAGCTGTAATTTTTTTTTTTACAATTTTAAGCAATTTCAACTATAAATCTGCCCGGGCACCTTGACAAAAAAAAGTTTATTATAACTACTGTATACTTAAACATATTTTAATGTATGTTTTATACATAAAACTATTCGCTATCATAGGCGTGAACATGTTAGCCGTTAAAACACCACGATTTATTAAACTACAAATTTACTCACAGATTGATTTTTCCACCCTCAAAACGACCCTTGTTTGGTTTCATTCTGATTCGAACCAAAATATTTTGTATGCCCAGTAATCATCCCCCAAAGCAGAACGCCCCCATTATTTTGGTCGTGATTGAGGCCTTTGTGTCTAAATCAATAGCACACACTCTTTGGGCGCACGAATAAAGGCGTGAGTATTGTCCTGTCTGGATCCCAGTAGGGTGTATCGATGTGATTGATCCTAAATGGTCCCACCCCTACCTCTCACACACACAAAAAACACAGAAAAACAAAACGAGACTATTTTTATTATGAATTCTACTTTCCTCGTGCTTAGCACTTTAGCGTAGTTTAAATATGCACAACCCGAATACAGTCAATGTATATATCTGTAAATTTAGAAAAATTACACCTGGACATGGGAATCGAACTCATTGCCACTTTTTTAAATTTTACGAATATGATACTTGAAGCGGCTATATCCGTAACATAAATATAATTTTGATCAGCCAAGCTTCTCTGGTTAAGTAAGCCTACTATTAATTGTACAAGTGTATTTTTTTTCTCCCATGTATATTTGTCAAGACGTCAATGCAAGGATCCTTGAAACTATTTGTATACAGCACTTATCATTACATTTAAAGGATTCCTTTCACATTCGGAGACTTTATTCCGAAAAAATGGAGAAGAGTAGGTGAGGTTCTCCCTATGAAGGGTACAAAGGAAAATCGGGAAAATTTCCACTCAAATTTAGTTAGTGCTTCCTTTTGTCAGACAGTCGATCACTAGACCTTTCTAATGCACTTTAGATTATGGTTAAGAGAGGTCTGTTGGCCCCACGTTTTCCCCTTGTACCGCCTAGTCTATAGGAACACTGAGGGTGGTGTGTTTGCGACCTTTCGTGAGCGTCAAACGTTCTACCGAATATCTCGTCGTTGAGTGGTTAATATTTTGGTTAGTCATAATTTAAGAAAGAGAGTGAACTTGATCTATCAAATACCCGCTTCGATGGCCGCATGGTCTAAGGCATCACTGTCGCAATGGTGTAGACTGCCGATGACTGGGAGATAGAGGTTCGAATCCAGTTCGTGTTTACTGAGGGCTGTGTTCACAAAATTGTTTTCCAGTACCCCTCCACGCAAATTCAAGTACACTTCCCCTAAATATAACCTTCCCAATTCCTAAAAACCATTAACGTAATTAGTACATAACTGTATGAACCAAACGGGTAGTAAGACTCGATACTAAAAAAGATAGATCAAGGACTACAAACTGAATAAATAAATAAATAAATAAATAAAAATACACTTGATAACTTATTAACTTGTGTTATTCCAGACTTTTAAGGTGCGTTTTGACCCTGTAGATCACGCAAGTAAAACTTGTGGCTGCCCCAATCCACGGCTATGGCGGCCCGTGGACCTCATTATGAAGCAACATAAAATAAGCCTCGATTATTGTTTTTACCACCGTAGTAGAAATACGCTATTTGGGAATGTTAGGCCTTAGCCTTGTCCTGTTTAAATGTGTCCAATACTAAGTCTTTCACATATGGCTATTTTATTAAAGGAACGCTTGATCGAATCTGAAAAAAAAAAGATGATGAATCATATTATTTATATCTTAATTTTATTTTTATAAATAGTATAATAAGTTTAAATCCTTTTTACGTAAGCTATTGAAAATATAGCCTCCTTTTTTTTTTTTAATGTGGCCTCGTAAGTAGATTAAATTTTAAATGTTTCCCTTAAGATCAAATGATTTTGACAAATCCGTTGTTGTTAGACTATCCAGATGTGTGAATGTAAATTTATTTGACATTATTGTATCTAAATCCTACTTATGAGCAGTTAAATGTAAGCGTTTTAATTAATTCTTTATCAAATATCATGCTCTCGGCTCTATTTGTTTTCTTTCTTCCAAGAAGCAAAGGCATTAAATTGAAATAAAATGTAGTATAAATATTTACGAGAGAACATAAATAGACTGAAGGCAAGATTATGTAAGCGAGGCACAGCTCATATTAAAAAAAGAAGAAGGTAGACAAGCTTTAGAAACAGACCTCGTTATACTCACTTTTATTTCCGCAATTACTGTCATGGTTGGTGTAGTGATTTGTGTCGGACACCTAACCTCAGTAGGAAAAGTCTGTCCGACTAAGGATACCAGGTTGGATTCCTGGCATGGCCAAAAATGGTATTATTCGTAAAATGAAAGTTTGTATTTTAGGGGTAAGTTAATTTGTGAGTCGTGTACTAATTTATCAAGTTGGTTAAATAAAGTGTATGTTAAAAACTTATTTGTTATATTTTTAAAAAAACGTATAGTAGTTTTGAACGTTCTTTTAATGTCCTGTGGAATAGGATAACTAAACGAAATGCACCTTCATTAGAGTGGAGAAGAGACGGGAAAGCAACACTGATAAACCTCTTGTAAAAAAACCACACTGAGTGCCCCGTGGCTGAGAGAAACGATCTCCCGGTCACCTTAAATATAAACTATGAAATCCCCGGCGACCTCGGTGGTCGGTCTTGGGGTAAAGTGATCACCTTAGGTCTCGATGATCGTAGGTTCTAATCCAACTGGAGTTGACGAATCTTTCTTGAACAATAAAAATCCGTTAAACAGCTCCTTTCGGAGAGAAATTAAAGCAGTCGGTCCCATGTCAATTGTGGTATGTAACATAACCCTGGAAGGTATGTGAAAATGTCTTCCCGGCAAAATTGGTAGGCCTTTTCGCTCTCGCTCATAGAAACTATCGTTTTCTGATATAATTAGTAGGTTCAGAAAGTGAATGTTAAATAACTCAAAAAATTAACAATAAAAATATTGTGGGATTGATGTCTTGAGCCGCATTACCTCCAGTGAGGAGTGCTATCTTTACGCTGATAATTAGAACTGAATACCGAATTGGTATGGTTTTATTAAATTAATTTGCATCCTCCATAAAAACGTTGGTACTTTTGATTTACATCCATACTTCTCCTGACCACATACATTATACAGTAGTTACCCGCCTCTGGGGCGTAGTTGGCAAATGCCCTAGTTTCGTGTTGAGCTAGACTGCTGAGGACGGGGAGATCAAGGTTCAAATCTAGCTCGGGTGAACCGGGGGTGGTTTATTCTAAAATGGTTTTCCAATCTCCCTCCACGCAAATGTGAGTTCACTTCCTATATACTCAACTTCCCAATTCCTAGCACATTATCGTAATTAGTACTTAAGCGTATAACCCGAAGGGGTAGTAAGACACGGTGCCAAATTAAAATTAAATTATATAGTAGTTGTATAAGCCAGTAAACTAATTGTAATATGTATTACTAACGAAAATAAACTTTTATTTTCAGGGTAAATATTAAATACATTCAGATGGCATTCTCCCTTAGAAAGAATAGAAAACCATTATCATAAAAAAATATGTATAGTGTATCAAGTTGCTATTGAACCCTGGCTTTCCAAGAGAGTATATATAACCTTTCATTCATATTCATTGAATAAGTTATCTTGAGATATTATCATATTTAGACACAATTATGTTTAGAAAGTTATTTTTATTTACATGAATATATACCAACACTTCAAGTAAATATTAATTTTATTTGTTATTTTATTTGTTTAAGGTATTTAACGTGCACTTTCTGAACCGACTGATTATACTAGTACACAAGAATTTCTATGAGCGAGAGTGAAAGGGCCTATCCATTTGGCTGGGAAAGTTATTTCACATACCGTCCAGGCTTATTTTACAATCGACGTAGGACCAACGGCTTCACTTCACCTACAAAGGAAGCTGTCCTATGGATTTTTATCGCTAAAGAAAAATCCAACAACCCCGCCTGGGTTTGAACCCAAGATCATTGAGTCATGAGGCAAGCACTCTACCCCAAGACTAACGAGGTCGACCTTAAGGAAATAAATGGTGCATACACTATTACATGCTCTCTCATAAATACTATTTTTAAGGCACAACATTTTCAAAAATTTGTTATTAATAAACTAACCTAAAATAATATTTATTTAGAAATAAGAAAATAAGCTATGATATAATATAAACTATTTCCCAGATACTCGTTAAAAAAAAAATTATTCTAAAATTAAAATTATAATTTTTTTTTGTAAACTAGTCCTTAGTAAATATTTCTCCAAACAAAAAGTATACAATGATTTTCATTATTTAGAAAACACTACATTTATTAGTTTTGAACAAAATAATTTTATACACTTTCAAAGTAAAAAATAAAAGAAGAACTATAGGTATACTATTCTTAATTTTAAGAATAAGTTCAAAATCAAGATTTGACATTGAGGTATGAGAATGTACCATGTGAATATAAAGTTTGGACGAAACCATTTAAACCGTTTCGGTTGCAGCATCATGTACAGACAGACAGTGAAGGACAGACAGAATTTGTAGCCCTACTATTTTAGCCTCTTAACACATCAAATGTAAAGATCTATCACAAGTATGAGGTCAAAAAGTGTAATGATTACAACCTTTTTTTAATATGAGAAAAAAAAATTAGTAAATGTATTCATAACTAGTATTAAGCTAAGAATGCCAAATTTTACAAAACTCTAGATTAAATGGGCCTTCCGCCTTTTTACTTTAACTAGTGAAGTCTACTTAAAATATTTACTTTTCTACTTTGTACAAAAATCTAACACCCTACCTCAGTCAGTAGCGAGCCTGTCTACTGCACTAAGAATGTCAGAATCAATTCCTGTCATAGCCTAAAAATGTATCATTGGTGAACTGTGTAGGCTTCCCTTTTCACATATGTTTGTTTATAAGTCGTGTGCTGATACAATCGGTCATTTCAAGAAGTATGGGTTAAATATCTAAAAAAAAATTAAAAATACCTTGTACAAAATTCAGCAAAATCTCTTAAGGAATTCATTTCCTCAATCAACACAATCTTCCACAAACATAACATATTAGAAACAGTTTATCGATTAGTGCTCCATGGCATCAATTGACCCATTATAGTATTGAGTGCCACGGCAGTTCAACAAACCATTCTTAGCATTGTGTGTGTCCAAAGTAGAGGGGGACTCTCAATCCCTATAATCCTATGGTATTCATGAGATTAGAGATTCATAAACCTTTCAAAAAAGTATCTCAAACACAATTATGAAGATCTTGAATTTAAATCACAATTTACCCGCCTCGATGGCGCGCTAGTCGTGTTGAGCTCGACTGCCGAGGACGGGGAGATCGAGGTTTGATTCTCAGTCGGGTGAAATGGGGGTGGTTTTAACTAAATGGTTTTCAACTCTCCCTCCACGCAAATGCGGGTTCACTTCCTCTAAATTCAACCTTCCCAATTCCTAATCCATTAGCGTAATTAGTACTTAAGCGTATAACCCGAACGGGTAGTAAGACGTGGTGCTAAATAATAATAATAATAATAAATTACAATTTAAAGCAATTGGTAAAATAACCCACTTCAGTGGTCGTATGGTCTAAGGGCGCTACTCTTGGAGTAGACTAGGATGCCGATGACGGGGAGATTGAAGTTCAAATGTCTTTCGAATGTATTGAGGTTGGTTGTACCGTAGTGAATTTCTACTCTCCCTCCACGAAAATTCGGGTACACTTCCCTATAAATATAACCTTGCTCATCCCCAAAATCAAAACAGAAATGAGTACATAAGGCTTATTAACTGAACGGTTGGTAAAACATGGTGCTAAAATTTTGGTAAAAGGAATTATATAAACATATGTATTTGTGAGGGTAGGTCTAGCAAAACGACCAAAAAAAAAATACAAAATTTTATTATTAATTTACTAAAAAATTATTTTTTTGTATAGAAGGACAGACATAATTATTTGTAAGTGGCCTTAAACCACTTTTTTAAGATTCAATATTAAATATTTTCTTTCTAACTAAAATAGTACGTTTTAAAAAATTCTATATTTCAAATTTGGATTCGAGATTTGTAAGAAAATTAAAGATTTGGAATCGAGATCCTGATCCAAGATATAGGATTTGAATCATTTCCTTAAACAAAAGTTGCTTGCCTCTAGAGGGTACTGCATGGTTGATGCGGACCAATTATATTTATGCGTATACATCTTTTTTATGTACTGTACAATAATTTTTGGAGATTATATAAACACTTTCAAATCCAAACAAACATTCGTTCATTTGGAAATTTAGCTATTTTGTAAATATACTAAGATAATCAAATATACCATAGAATTGGAAAATTCATTGTAGTTTATTACATATTACAGAAAAATTGGCAGAGCTTGCAGCCTGTAATTCATTGACTGACAACATATAAACACGTGACATACAACATAACTCAACCAACGCCAGTAGAACAATACCATGATTTTCTTACGAATGGACATTTGGAACACCTTTTAGAAAGCACAAACTCATGTTTTTGCAGTCAACATTGATAATATTTTACTATATTATTTGTGTTATTTTATAGGTATTGATTGAATATTACATTATTGTAAATCACACGCATTTATGTATGAATACGTGAAAGTAGATCTAATAAATTTTTCTACCTGTCAAATATGCCCATTTGCAAGATAGTGGTAGAATACAGTTAGTTTTGGTGTCGATATATTTTAATAACTAAACAGGAGGAACCCGTTTACGTAACATAGTAAATATTTTCGCCACCAGCATACAGAATAGAACCATAAACCCCAGACTTTTGCCGATAAATCTATCCACTTATCTACTGAGTTGGGTCTTTTATTACACCAAATATTTATAATAATATGGGGATTTTCGTGATCTCCTTTCGAGAAGTGTTAGTTGAACATTAACCTCAGAAATAACTCGTTATTATTTATCAAACTTTTTACAGATTCTTTTTTCCCCCAAAAGCACCATAAAAATAGGTATCATCAGGCTTGATGTAGAAAAGAGGTCTAGAGATGATGTGAGGCTCGTTACTCAGCTGCATCATGACATCGAATCAAAACGGTCGCGTCCAGTAGAGTTTACTAATGGGAAAATCAATCGTGACCCGTAATTGCAATAACAATTTAGAAGCCATTGTTTGGGCTCTGTATTCGTATTCCCTGGGATTGGGTTCGCTGTCATCACATCTGTATCTATAGGTACTTAACAGACTAGGCTTCAGATGCGATATGAGTCAATGAAGACTTATTAGACATTTGGATTTTATATTTTGTATCCCACAATTTATAGAGAATTATTTTTAAAGAGTTATAAGGATTTAGGCATCCAAGCTGGTGCCAGATGGCCTCAGGCGTTAAACTCTAAATAGACTAGGTTGGTGGAGACAAGAACATTAAGGTTCGAATCTCAGCCAGGTGTATTGCGAAGTGGTTTCCCAATAGTGGTCTATAAATATAGTTTTTCAATCCTCTATAAATTATTATGTCCTTCAATTTCTAATAAGTTACCTTCCTATGCCTTACTCCTGAGTATACATTCTTAGTTACCTTGGCGTTTAACTTATTCATTAAAAATATGGAGTTAGGTTGATTAGTTTAATCTTTCTTTTAAGTATTAGGATTATATTACGAATAAAAGTATTACATATACATGTTTAATCTTTTTAATATATTGTTTACCCTTTGGTGTATACAATATTTTGTTTAAGGTTGTAGTCAAAAGTTCCACGACCACAAGTGGAATCACCTCATGAGCAAATCTATGCCATCGCACCTCGTGCTACCATGCACACCTAGACTCTTTCGTACCTAGTCAGTGACATTGCACAAAACACAAACAAAATTATTTGTGACTGTGACGTCATTTAACCCTTATACATATATCAGATTCTTTAAATTGAAAAATTAAACCTGGACACGGGAATTGAAGCCGGGACCTTTGGCTTAGTACGCCAATGATCTTAACACTGAGCTCTTCAGTAATTGTCCTGTGTCCAGGGTCATTCTCCACTCATATGTAAAGGCAGAGTCCTTGATGGTCGTGCGGAAATCATCAGCTACTTTATTATATTTAGATGCATTTATAGCCGTACTTGGACAAATATAATAGCTTGTATATTAAGTCAACTCTACCAATATGTTTATATTATACATACAAATATACCAAGCAAAGTGTTATATTTATATGTTTGATGAATATATTTTGTTACTTAGACAAGTGATGAAAATTGATTCCATTTGTAAAATGGGATAAAACATATTTGCAATGTGGGCTAGTAGCCTTACAACTGTCATAAACATAAAAAGTTACAGTTAGGAAGCATCGAATAGATAGCCACTTCCCCTAAGAATGTCTCAGCAAATAGCTACACCTTAATCTTCATAGGAATAACTTTATCTGATAGCTAAATCCTATCTACTATAGGAGAGGTGGTCAGTGAAAGCCATCAGAATGTTCTTTAGCAAACATTGGCTGAAAGTATGTAATGTCCACCAATCGACATTAGTAACTTTTAATGTTTGATATATAAAAAAACATTCTGATAGGTGTCACCTAAACTCATAGCGTATATAGGTTATTGATCTATTTTCACGTATTCATACGTAAAGTCATTTTATATGTAGCTATCACTTTTGATAGATATTGTAAATACCTATAAAATAGCAATAATAATATTATAAAATGCTATCAATGCTGGCCGAAAAAAAAAAGTATTTTTCTAAATTTATCTTTATATTGAAATTATATATACTTTAACTCGTTTCAGTGTCCAAATGGTTTAAGACGTCACTCTCGTGTTGTACTGGCCTGCTGATGACGACAAGAACAGGTATCGAATCCCGGTTGGCTCTAATGAAGGTGGCATTTTCATAAGTGGTTTTCCATTCTCCTTCTATGCAAATACTGTTAGATTACCTCAAAAATGCTTCCTTCCTATTCTTACCCCATTAGAGTAATTATCATATGTGTGATTAACCTTAACAGGTAGTAGGACGCAATGATAGATAAAATATCCCTTTACAACGTTAGTGTCAACCTGACCATTGATAAAATGCTTTCAAAACAATATTATGGTTCCTTTTAGTGTGTGCACTACTTCTTACTACCCATCCTGGATACTATCATATCCACACCTATAGTTTATGAATGAGGATAGTTGAGTGTAGAGTCTTTAGTCAGAACTTTCATGAAAGGGGATTTGAAAACTATTTAAAATAAACAGCTTTGTACACCTGCCCAGGATTCTGGCATCGACCTTCCCATCAACCAGATAAGACTAGGCTGATGCCTTTTCCCACGTGTCCACCAAAATGGGGAATCTGTCATCTCCATCCTATTTATATAAGAAACAGCTTCTTCCTCCCCAATATTACCTTTAACACCACGGTTATTAGCCGCTTAGTTTCAAGGTGAAGATGAGGAAGGTTGCTAAAGTGCACTGCACCCACATTAAAATGGTGTTCGGATGAGAAAAATACTTCAAGGTGCAAGAAACCTGATGTGAACCATGTTGATAGTCTTGAACAAGCAATTGAAAATATTTCGAGAATGACGCCTAAGACCCTGTGACCACCAGTACGAGTTTATTCTCACTCAAAAAAATTGGAGCTTTTTATTACTTGAAAACTATATTTAATATAGTTTTTCATCAAAATTGTAATAAATCAAAAAATATAAGAGCTATTATTGAGAACTCTAGACTAAACAACTTTCCAATAACAAAAATCTATATCTTCATTTTTAAAATAAAACATTAATATTTAAATTTTTTTTATCTCTCACTACCCTTTGGCTTATACGGATATATGTATTAATTATTATGGTATTGTACTGTATAGGGTTGGGTATGGTATGATTTAAAGTAAATGTAACCGCAATTACCTGGAGAGAACCTAAGAAAAACATCCTAAGACAAGTACTGTAAATGTATGAAGGATTTGAGCCCCAATAACTTTATTACCGACATACCAGACTAAATGAACATGACATTTAAACCATGCGGATAGATATATAAAGGTACAGTTACCACAGAGCAAACGTGAGAGAACCGAATTCGGCCGTGTTCGCTCATGTTCGATTCACATTCGCTGATGATACATCCGTGGTCGGTCTTTGAACGAGTGATCAAAGGAAATTCGTGTTCTCCCCAGCTCTCTGTTCGTTCCGGTGTAAACAGTCTCAACATTCATACGTTGCCAACGTACAGCTCTACATCTTTTATTTTTGTATATCTACATTTTCAGCTCTAGGCTCTAGTGTTCATAATTGTTTAGTACTTATCATTTAGTAGTGACTTTCATTGTTTTCTGCTGTAGTTGTGGATAACAGAGTGATCTGAGGAAATCACACTAGTTTCACTCGAGGAGTGCCGTGCACACAAGTGTTTATGGGACCCAACAGAGCAAGAATTTAAACTTTTAAAGAAAAAAATCATTATGCTCGGAAGGACATGGCAGACGTAGTCGAGGCTGCCTGAATGAATGAATTCCTTATTATCCTCATTTAGACGGGAATGGTCTAAGGAGGAAAGCATTACAACATGAATGGGCGTGAAGGGGTGGATATGTTGTGCACATGGCTGTTAACGATGATTCTCTAACTGTTCTCCGCGTTCCAAACGACCGTTAAACAGGTTCGAACAGCTCCGAATAGAGCAGGAGCGAAAAGCAGCGAATGTCAGCGAATGTTCTCCGAATGCTCGTTCCCTCATGTTCTGCCACGTTCGCTCCGGTGTAAATGTACCTTAACAAGCGTGACGGATCATATATATGTCAATCATGAAACGAATAGTGTGGCTGAAATCCGAATTGAACCGCGAGAGTAATTTGAAACCGAATGAATCTTTCATCAAAAAAATACTTTATTCACTGTCGCCAGAAAATTACATTTTCTATTTCGATCATTCATGTGCTGGAAATGAGTATGTCAGTAAAAGCTTTGAAGAAAGATTAATACAGTATCCAGCCGAAGTGAACATATTTGAAAATCTATTTCAATAGAAAAGTTCATCCTGTAAGTAACAAAGAAGAGTATGTAGAATTGAGATTATCATGAAGTATAGGGGAAAGGGNGGGGGGGGGGAATAGAGTAATTTTGAGATACTTGGTAACATAAATACCCTAGTGTTTAGAAACTCGTCTTAAGCCGCTTTACATTGGGTATCATGTTTACAATAGTCGTTCGTTTAAAGTCTCTATTGTGAAGGTAACTGTTATATTGAACAGTATTATTCATCTAGTGATTTTAAGCACCTCGTCTTACTACTTATTCGGGCTATACGCTTATGTACTAATTAAGATAGTGAGATAGGGATGAGGAAGGTTGGATTTAGAAGGAGTGTACTTGCATTCGTGGAGGGAGTGTGTGGAATTATTTAGGAAAACCCCCCTCAGTGCACCTGACCTGGATCGAACAATGATATCCACGTCGATAATAGTCTTGTCTATTGCGAGAGTAGAGCCTTAGACCATACGGCTCCCGTAGCAGGTTAATCTAAATTTAAATAAACTCTAAAATCATCTTTATATCACAATTCAAAAGAAAGTAATATTGAGTTGATGATAAAAATATATATATATTTAGAGTTTTTGAATGCACCATAACAGAACTAGGTGAATTGGTTGAAAATTATACGTACTGTATATAGTTGTACCATAAAATAAAATACTATTGGTCTACAAGAGTAAATTAGTTATATTTCCATACCCTATGCATATTAAAGATTGGAAAACAAATAATGGTTTTTGTTTATGTTCAAGATCAAGCTAACCTGGATAATAAATAACATTTACAAGCAACAATTACTAATAAATGCATTTCACCTATAGCTTTTATATTTATTTTTGAATAAACGTACTTTGTGAAAATTTAATTTTGACTAATTAACAAATAGAAACCCTTAAAGTTAAATAATAAACAAATAAATATTTTAAAAAAAGGTATTTTTACTTTATATTAATCAAGATTTTTTTGTTTACTTCTTTAAAATAAGTTAACATTTAAAATCAAATTTTGAGCATTAATCATATATGATCTTAAAGTGTTTGTTATGAACTGAGTATGTTTTTATTTGTGTAATATTTTACCACACCTTAGATCACGCGGTTTAAGCTATCAGACTAGCAATAGAAGGGAAGTGGTTTTCCAAACCCAGATCCAAAACTTTAAAATACGTCCAGTATAAAGCAGGAAATACGATCATACGATCATGAGTTTTGAGCTAGTTAAATTTATCTTGAGAATAATAGCTCAGTGGCCACTGAGAATATTAACAAGCTAAGTCATGGCCCAGATTGTCACTTTTGACAACAAACAATCGAAAAAAAACACTGTTTTATCCTCCTTGTAGGTATTTTCTTAACTTTAGCTCAGACTAACTAAGCTAATTTTTGTTTTCATAGTCAACCTTATTATTTGTAAGTTTGAAAATCTTATACCTATATTCGATTTAAATTTTATTGCGAAAGTCACCAGATGGATCCCAATTAAATGGATTAAGAGGGGGAATATAAAGATAATCAAAAATGTGTTTGTAGAAATTATATTCATAAATATCTGGTATGAAGATAGTGTCTATAGATTGACAAAATAAATCAAAGTCGCATACTTCTGAAAAAGTCAATTATTTTCGTAACCATTAGAGTTGCCCGTATTGGTGGGCACGCAGACAAAATGCCATGATCATCTAGTCTGGCTAGCCGGTGATGAGGAATTGGGAGTATAAATCCCGTTTGGGTTTAAGAGTAAGTTGCATATGTTGAGGAGGAATTCTTGATTTGGGATGTGCATTAGTCCCACCAGGTTTTACAGTTGTGATGAGAGTGGCATAGCCGTGTTCCAACACCAAAATATTTGCTATGAAAGTAAAGTTGCAGATTTAAGTCCTTCAGGAGGAGTTGGGAAGATGAAAGATCACTACCTTCATAGCGTGCACGAGCCCTTCTGGCCATTACATTCCTTCCTTGATGATATTCCCAAGAAATAATATGACAACTACACTGATGTAACACCTCCCAGCTTTATTGGGGCTTATCACATTTCAGGATGGATTCAAACGGAATTATTAATGCGTTGGTTTCACCACTTCATAGCCTGTACAAAACAAACAGAAAGAGGCTTTTTTATAGCATGTAGTTGGATACTAGTACAAACATTCCAGGAAAATATATGTCATCAATCTTGCCAGGTTAAGCCTAAATGAAATCATCATTATTTTCCCAAAACAGAAGATAAGATGCAGCCGTTAGAATGTTTCATTTACGGGACAATTTAAAACGGAAAACGGGTCTCTACCCATGGAACCACAAAATTTTTGGACCAAAGGATTTTCCCCTGTATGATTATTTATTATTTTTAAGAGAAGCCTTCACCTAAAAGTGGACAATCAAATCCTTCGCCTGGTCATCCAACCCTAGCTTCTTCACAAACTCATCATGCCTAAACCTACCATGAGTAGTCCTCGTTTACAAGCTCCACGACTAATGACAATAATAGTGTTCAGTCATCGTCTTCCTACACTAGACCGACAGCAGTAGCGGGAGCTTTGGATCTAATTCATGTTACAAATATCACTAAAAGAGCCCAAAGGAATAACATTGTTTCAGAAAGCAAAATCACAGGATAACCTGAGAAGCTGATTATAGAAGGACCTCTTGGAGCGAAAGAAAGAATATAAGAATAAAATGAGAGAAGAATCTCTTAGGAAGAAAGAGGATAGCAATAAAGAATAAGTTCTCAATAATTTAGAAAGGAAGGAAAAGAAAGATGAGTTAAGAATCGAAGGTTGAATAACTGTAATCCAATCCTAGACCTAAACGAAATTTGCAAAAAATTTATTTAAGTCTATTAAGGCTATAGTTTTCGAAGTGAGGGCTGAAAATACTACGTATATGATCACAGAGAAAACATAAATTGAGGACGATAGCTTAGAGATTATCGGGAA
The DNA here is from genome assembly GCA_902151455.1 of Timema bartmani. Lineage (NCBI taxonomy): Eukaryota > Metazoa > Arthropoda > Insecta > Phasmatodea > Timematidae > Timema > Timema bartmani. Next base: position 51,709 of record CABFWB010002101.1, on the reverse strand, counting down.
CAACATAACATTTTACATGTATAATGAGTTTAAATATTTAGTAATTGTTTTAACTAGCAATACGATATTAGAGTGGAAATTAGGAATATATTAAAGTCGGGGAATACATGCGATTACTTGAAAAATAAGTTGTTGACATCTCGCTTGCTGTCAAGGGATGTGAAACAATGAATATACCAAACAATAGTTTTACTGGTTGCTCGCAACGGTTATGAAACATGGTGTATTATCGTACATGAAAAAATGAAGTTTTGAATGTTTGAAAACAAGGTGCTTAGGAAGATATTTGTCCCAAGGAGGGATTAAGATACAGGGTAGTAGATTAGTTTACATAATGATGCGTTATGTACCATGTACTCATCATCAGACATTGTTAGGCTAGTCTCACAGATTATGATGAGGGTGGGTGGAGGATACATTAAAGTTGACCTGAAAGAGATAGGGTGTAATTGGAAAGACTGAATAGAACTAGATAAAGTTGGGGATAGGTGGCGTACTTTTGTGAGTGTGGTATTTATATAATATTAACGAAATATTAAACGTTTTGGTTAAACATCTTACGCACTAAAGTAAGCCTATGAGATATAAGCAATAATTTATTGACCGCCATATAATTATCATTAGAGTTATTTTATACCGATATAAAAACAATTTTGTGCCATTACTAATTGATATAGCATGCCCTTATTTTGTATGTTTCTGTGAATATTTTTTTCTTAAAGGCACGTAACTATGATAGAAGAGAAGTACACATACGTGCACATAGATATGTTACATACTAAAATATATTTTATCGCAATAAGGTTCTCATAAATCTTACTGTTACGGTTACAATTGTGGTCTGGCATGAAATAAAACGTACATTGTAAAAGCGGTCAATTTTGTGATTTGATCTCTTTGTCTCCGTTCAGTTCTCGAAATATATAACTGTCAATATCAAAATCCTCTTTTTATTCCTCGTATATCTGTGAGAAGGTAAAATTTATTTAGTGATTTTATCAATGGCTATGACTATTTTGTTGACAGATATTATTAACATTATATATGAATTTATCTAAGCTCATGTTTCCCAAGTGTTGTATTTAATTTTTTGAATTTTGTTCGTTGACATCCTAACTAAATAATTATCAGGTGAGATAATTATTGTAGTTGAATGCTGCTAAAATGACCAAAATTTTATTTATTTTTTTAAAGTTTGCCATCCATTGTATTGTATTGGTATTCAGTAAAAGATTATAATATGCAAACAATTACAGTGTTTGTCAATTAAAGTACATGTGTACAGTACACACATACGAGGTATGAACATTTAGAAAACATAATAAATAGTAATTTAAGTAAGGAGCGTTATATTACAAAAATAATCAGATTTTAAACTGATGTATTAGTAATTTTAATGTAAAAAGTGGATTAAACCAATGAGTGTGAATTAACAATTTATAAATAGATTTTCAAAAAAGATTAAAATATAATAAAAAGTTTGAAAAATATAATATTGAGCATTTTAAATTATTAAAATTGCCAGGCTAGTCAATTCTTATGCCCATTTAATCTTTTGTTTGTTTAAAATATTTAATTATAATGTTTTTTTTAAATGGTTTTTACTTAGCATTCTAGATTTCAATTCTAAAAAGATCTCAACACCAGTCAATCTTTTTATTATACTTTAATCTTTTTTGAAAAATCTATTTATAAATTGTTAATGCACTTTCACTGGTTTGTTCCCCTTTTTCTACATTTAAAATTACTGGTAAACCAGTTTCAAGTCTTATTATTTTTGTATAAAAAAGTTATGTTTTAAACCTGACCAATAGCTCAAACGCACTATATGTTGAACGCATGAATATAGGCTTGGAAGCCTGCACGAGCTCATGTGACGCGAAACAGCTAAGACTTTCATATTTCCTGTTGAAAGCTTCGTTTGGGCTGCTCCCCCAAGGCTAGTCTCCTATCATGTTACGCCTTAGACTCCTTTCGAAAGTTATACGGTGCCTTTGGATGGAATTTCCATGGAGGTAATATTGACCTGGGGAACAAACATCAACACAGAGCTACAAAATAAAAATAAATGGTACGGCGCACCGCACAGGCTTTCTCTCTCTTTCTATAAACTCGTAAGATTTCTGAACGGAATAATGTAGATTGTATCATCACCAATCCACATAAGAACACGCATATAATAATATACAATGATATATAATCAATGAGAAAATAGGCGCATCTTTGTCCACTTAAGATCATTTCAAACAGTTTAATGTCTTCCACAAGAGTCAACACTTCGTATTAAAATTTCGATTTCTGGTTAAAATTTTAACATTTTATACGGTGTTGCAGATCTTCAAGTCATCGCATTGATATTTAATTATTCATTTATACATTTTGACCAATAAAAAATGTAAATATTGACTATTGAGTCTAAAATGGAGATAGATCATTGCTATGCAAACATTTCTCCTAAGAGCTTTAAGGAAAAATAACATACTTTTTTAGATACTTATATTTAATTACTCTATGGCATTGGAGAATTATTGCGTTAAGACTTAAGTAGTATATGTTTACAACTAAAGCTCACAAAATTGTATTAATATATTTGCAAATATCTCAGAAACTGCTGCTTTTATAAAAATATATGTCAAATAAAAGTTTTTTATTTCTAATAGTCCTACAATTTTGCAATGATAAGTTGTTTAGTTTCTCAAATAGTTGTGGAGATACGGAAATTAACGCTTCTGTAAAGTACCCTAAAAATCATTTTCATAGGAAAATGAAAATAGCCAGTTTATTTATAATCTTAATCAACGCCTAGATACGAATTTTAATCAAAATCGTTTGAGCAGATTTTGAGAAAACCAAATTTTTCTCTTTTCGCCCTTCAGTAAACTACCCTTAATTTTAAGTTTTTATAGACACACAGACAGACGGCATTGCAAAGACTATTTTTTAGGGTTCGGGGGGTCATGAGACGTCGACATCCATCAACATTTCAGGTTAGTTTTTTTTTACGGTCGCAATACTTAAACTTTAATGTCCAAAAAGTTAAAAAAATTCATATAATTGCGTATAGATTGAAAGTTATTGATTTTATAAAAATATGTTTCGGATAAAATATCTGTATTATAAATATATATACATATTTGTAATGCTAAGTAATTTCATATCTCAAATAGTTTCGGAGCTATTATAAAAAATGTTAATTTACGCATCAGACCGGAGCCCTTAAAGCCATTTTGCCGAAATATTGAGAGTAGCCATTTTGTTTGGAATATTTATTAATGTTCATAAATGAAATTTAATCAAAATCGTTAGAGCCGATTTTGAGAAAATCGACTTTTTCTCTTTTTGCCCTTCAGTAAACTACCCTTAATTTTAAGTTTTAATAGACACACAGACAGACGGCATTGCAAAGACTATTTTTTAGGGTTCGGGGGGTCATGAGACGTCGACATCCATCAACATTTCAGGTTAGTTTTTTTTACGATCGCAATACTTAAGCTTTAATGTCCAAAAAGTTAAAAATATATATATAATTGCGTATAGATTGAAAATTATTGATTTTATAAAAATATGTTTCGAATAAAATATTTGTATTATAAATATATATACATATTTGTAATGCTAAGTAATTTCATATCTCAAATAGTTTCGGAGCTATTATAAAAAATGTTAATTTACGCATCAGACCGGAGCCCTTAAAGCCATTTTGCCGAAATATTGAGAGTAGCCATTTTGTTTGGAATATTTATTAATGTTCATAAATGAAATTTAATCAAAATCGTTAGAGCCGATTTTGAGAAAATCGACTTTTTCTCTTTTTTCCCTTCAGTAAACTACCCTTAATTTTAGGGGTAGATATCCAATTCCAAAAACCCCTCGGGGCAACCCTATGAAAACCCTAGATATCAAGTTTCAGCTCAATCGGTAAAATAGTTTAGGCTCTAGTTGGAGGTACAGACAGACAGACAGACAGACAGACAGACAGACGGAAATTCAAAAACCACTTTTTCGGATTCAGAAAGTCATGAAACGTCAAAATTCATCAAAATCTCGAGTTCGAATTTTTTGACGATCACCATACTTTGTCTACCTGTAAGATAGAGAGAAAGTAAAAAGTGTTAGAAAGTAATAAGAGAAATATAGTCCTAAGTTTGAGGTGACAAAAGGGGATAGAAGATAAACATGAAAATAAATATTAAAATATATTTTGAAACAGAAGGATGAATAAACTGGTGAACCATAAGAGTGAGGTAAATGAGAAATTGTGGAATAAAGGGAAAGAGAAAGGTTTACAATACATGAATAAATCAATTTAAAGAATGTAAATTTATTTCTCTATAGATGAACAGAGAGAAGTGATGCACCAGGGATGCGGGAGTCAATTGGGCAGCTACCCCTCCCCCAAAAGATTTGCCACCAAAGGACCAATCCAATAGCTTCTAGAGGCATCCCATTTTCAAAAACATGCCAGATTAGAACGATACTTTATGTCTTATAAGATCATGTAATTTTCAAAAAATTTCAAGGCGAAGATTATTTCATATGGCTTCTAGAACATCAAAATTTCAAAAAACTTCCAAAAGAAGACTTCTTTAGATTTTAGAGGAAAGTAATTTTCAAAAAATTTCTGAACAAGGATTATTCCAAGAGGCTTCTAGAATAATACGAATTTTAAAAAAATGTCAAAGGACAGACCCCTTCTATTAGCGTCTAGGTGCATCAATTTTTCTTGTAACATTTTCGTGGAAAGGATCTTTAGACTTCTCTTTGGGACGAGAGTCAATAACCTTTTATTTCTAAATACTCCCTCCCCCTACACAAAAATGGTTCCACCACCTATGAGCCTTCTCTTCGAGTAAAGCATTAAAATGGTCCCGGATAGTGGGTAAAATATAATGGTAATATGATGTTATGTACACACATTAAAATTGTCCTGGATTGTGGGTAAAATATAATTGTAATATGGTGTTACGTACACACATTAAAAATGTCCCAAAATCTACAAATTGGTGAAAGAGTACCTAAATGATAGCTTTGATGCATTTGATCCAAACTAAAGACACTAACATGATTGAAATCACATTAATCACCACAAAATTAAATGAAATAGGACCTAGAGGCATTTAAAAGTGATACATTCTCTTTACTTTTGTTGGCTATGGAGATATATCCCCTAAAACTCCCGCCTTTTCCTCAAAATTTTAACTTTTGTCACAACTTTGTTTGTTTGTTCTCCACTTCCCTCCACCCCCAAAAGAAAATTACTTGGTTTGCCTCTGACAGAAAGATAATTGATTACTTGGTTTGCCACTGACAGAGAGATAAATGATTACTTGGTTTGCCACTGACAGAAAGATAATTGATTACTTGGTTTGCCACTGACAGAGAGATAATTGATTACTTGGTTTTCCACTGACAGAGAGATAATTGATTACTTGGTTTTCCACTGACAGAGAGATAATTGATTACTTGGTTTACCACTGACAGTGAGATAATTGATTACTTGGTTTGCTACTGATAGAGAGATAATTGATTACTTGGTTTGCCACTGACAGAGAGATAATTGATTAAGGTAAAACTTTATTTAAAATATAAATATATATATATATATATATATATATATA
>CABFWB010002101.1:23699-43107 GCA_902151455.1 Timema bartmani | reverse complement strand
TACATACATACATACATACATGCATACGCACATACATACATACATACATGCATACGCACATACATACATACATACATGCATACGCACATACATACATACATACATGCATACGCACATACATACATACGCACATACATACATACATACATGCATACGCACATACATACGTACACATACACACATACATTCATACACACATACACACATACATACGTACACATACACACATACATTCATACACACATACATTCATACATACATACATTCATACACACATACATACGTACACATACACACATACCTATATACACATACATTCATACACACATACATAAGCCTACATAAATACATACACTTACACACATAATACATACACTTACACACATACGTACATACACTTACACACATACGTACATACACTTACACACATACGTACATACACTTACACACATTCTCTTACACACATCATACATACATACATACATACATACATGCATACACACATACGTACATACACTTACACACATTCACTTACACACATCATACATACATACATACATACATACATGCATACACACATACGTACATACACTTACACACATTCACTTACACACATCATAGATACATACATACATGCATACACACATACGTGTATACATACCTACATATACATTTGTGCATACATATGTACACTCATATATGCATTTACATATATTTGTGTATATATAGACTAAATATATTCATGCTCACATTCTTACCTTAGTAGTTGTATCAACTCAATTAGTTCCCTTCTCTCTCCTTATTAATATTCCTCACTCCCTTGATTTGTGACGTGGACTAAACAGCGATCCAAGCCACCTTCTCCTTCTCTATATCCTCCTTTCGCTTGCTTATAAAGTGGGTCTCTTTGTGCTCCAATTCTACTTTACTCTACAGGCCATACCCCAACCTTTCCAATTAACATATTGTTTATATCTTTAATCTAGCCCTTCCTCTCTCATCCTCTTTATAATTTAAAACCAAATTAACAAACTTGAGCTACCTTTTTTTTTGTTGGTACGCTAAGCACATTGGCTTTTAATGATTTAATTTAATAGGCAAGGATGATGAAGTTTAAGTACACCCACCTTAGCTTGGACAAAATATTAATAAAATGTCGGTGTCAAATACATAAGCGACATTATTTCTTTATGAACCCAGTTTGTTGGACACCCCGAGCTCTTCTTGTAATATTTCCAAGTGTATTCCCTTTCAACAATGGTAAATATAAACTTGAAATTTTAATCTCTCTTGACACCTCGCAGAGAAAGTATTGTGATTGTAAAAAAAACTAGAGATTTTGATAAATGTTGACTTTTCATGACCCCCTGAAACAGAAAAAGTGGATTTTCTGCAATTCTGTCTCTCTGTAGTTGTTACTTCGGGCTAGATCCGAAACCATTTAACCGATTGTACTCAAACTCGGTATCTGGGGTTTTCATAAGGTCCCCCTGAGGCATTTTTTATAATTAGATATCCAACCCAAAATTTAAGGATAGTTTACTGAAGGGCAAAAAGATAAAACATCGATTTTCTCAAAATTTGCGCTAATGATTTTGATTAAATTTATATACACACACAGTTTATTGTTATAAACAAGATGGAAAGTTTCAATTTATAAGTATAAGTATTTTCTTAGTGGTGAAAATATGAATAATAATATTATTTTTTCACTATTATAATCTAACCCAAGAATCACACCAACCTGTTGCCGGCGACCCAATCTGCTATGCTTAGCATGGTTGCGCATGTTGTAAACGAGCAAAACAGCTGTTGTTTTGCCTATAGTAGCTCCATGACTTCTTTGGTGCTGACTGACAGCTCACAGCTGACAGCTGACGGCTTTGAAAAGTTACCAGACAAAATTATGTAACCCTACGCTGAACCATATTATCTGCAAAAACATGTGTTTAGCACCTGTCACTTCTGACAGTCAAAATTAGGTATATACCTAAATGTTGACTGTCAGAAGTCAGCTGTGAGCTGTCAGTCAGCACCAAAGAAGTCATGGGGCTACTGTACCTTCAGTGATCCAGTTTAGGTCGAACTATACGAGTAAGTATTAATTTGTTTGTTTTCTGTTATGTTTATGTTTATTTTTTGGCAATTGGTTCGCATAAAACCACAGCATGTAGTTTGTTTTATGAAAATAGCGGTGTTTAAAATTATGTCAGTTTATTTTATTTGAACTGGATGGTTGTTTATAGTTTTATAGCTGTGCATAGTGTTTATAGTGTATTTTTTTGCCAGAAAAAGTTATTCAAAATGTTTCATGGCATCAACAAGCAAATTACTGAAAGTGTAAGAAATATCCGGTATATTGTACGAAGATGCACACAATGAGAACATAAATTCTGAAGACGAAGAATCTGTGTATGATACTGAAGAGTGTTCTGATGATGAGGAAGAAGTCAAACTATTAATAAAGATGAAATTGAAGATGAGGAGGTGGAAGAACTGATCGGTCCCCGCAACAAGGCTAGTATGGGACAAACAAAATATGTGGGTTGCTTACGCAGCCTATTGGCTTAATAACGCTTGGGAATTTGTAGCGGTTGTAGAGATGATGTAAAATGACCTATCAATAGTATATAATGTAAAAATAAAATATTATAATGATTTATATTGTATGTTTTAAATATTTATCACTAAACTACTAGTTTCAAATAAACAATAAAAATAGTTTGAATGTTAATAATAAATAATACATTTTAGTATGAATAATTAAATATAGCATCAAAAATAGTTATTAAATATGTACATTTTGTAATGGGCACATACAACCCCATGGTGTGCTTTGTGACATGATAACAACATGATGTGCTTCTAGGGTTAAGTATAGGATTTGTGTTAAGTAACACTGTGATATACCCACAATCTCCCCCTGTAATAATAACATGTAGATATTAGAATCCCCCCATAACCCCTATCAACACTGTTATGTGGCTTTTGGATAACCCCTTCTCGCCAGAGTGGGTCATTTAACTATATAGATCTACTGCATAGGTGTAGCATAGGTGTAGGCTATAATAAATATTCTGAAAACCACCACTAAATCGAATATATTGTATTAAATACAAATTTTCCAATTAGTATGCATAGTCCAAAGTTGTAAGGAAGACACAATTGAGTGAAGTAATGGGAACATGGAAAGGGTAGCAGTGGTTACGCGGTCCGAAACGTAAGATTGGTTACACGGTCCAAAACGTAAGGTTAAAAAAAATTATCTTCCCTGTACTGAGCAGGTAAGGGTTAGAATCTAGATAGGGTGGTTTTACACATGTGATTTATCATTGTGTTCCCATACCTTCACTACGCTAATGCAGGTGTACTTCTACTATACTATCTTTCTCACCCGTGTTCTTTAGATTACACTATTGTTAACCTTACTACTTTATTTATTGGCACAGTCGTCCAAGTGAAAGCGTGGAGCATGCATCCGTGGGATTTGCGGATAGTATATCGCTTATATTATGTTGAGAGAGAAGTTTGTTTACCTCCACTCCTCTTTCTTGAATGTCCTTAGTTGCCCTGTACTCTCACTTGAGGCCTAGCTCTTAAAGCTCTGAGATGCGTCACAAACGTCTAGATATCAGGCTTTATTTAAGAAGTGGTTTATTATATTAAAATATGGTCCACGCTAAGTTGAACGCGATCAACATATTCCTAGTGGATTAAAAACCGCACATTTCATGTATTAAAATTAAAGAAAAAGTAATAAAAATATTAAATTATAAGCTAATTTTTATCGACTTTTTACGTGAAATATTGCATCCCTGGGATTAAAAGCATTTCTAAAGAAATTAGGTACTTTTATATTAGGCTCATAGAGTATTATTTTAAGATAAATGAGGATTTTTTTCAGTGGTTTTGAAACTTCACCGCTGATACTCCCGTAATAAATACCACTGTTTGAGGATGTTTCACTTCAAGTGGGCGGTGCCCTTAAAAGTACCGCCAGTTCATGAATAGCGCTTTGATGACTGAACTCACACTAAGGATTGGAGCTCAAGGGGGCAAAATTGCTGGCAGGTGTGAGGGTAGTGGAGGTGGTGTGAAACAAGACTTACGAATTAGTGCAACCCTCTCCCTTACTCTGTTGCAAGACAGTCAAGCCAAGCCACCCTTATGGCAGTTCCTCAATAGCATGGACTGGGTGGAGCAACCGAACATGTCCAACGTCGTTGTTGCTACAGAAGGAGGAGGAAAACTTGTCAGTTGAGATGAAAATTTTCTTCTAAAATAGTGATTTTAATTAAAGGGAAATGGAAGAAACTGATGGAAATACTCTAGAAGATTGGCATCAATTGGGAGGAACAGAAGGCTGATTGTATACCTGTACCTGGAACGAGTGAAGGTGAGGCCAAACAACGTAGAGATAGGAAGAGGAATGAGAAAGGTATGCTGCTTGTCACCTTGTCTGTTCAACTTGTATGGAGAATGGCTGCTCAGGGAAGCCATAGAGAAATGTCGAAATTTCAAGATAGTAGGAAGCGTCATAAACTCAAATATGAATCAAGTTCATGTCAAATCAACCAATGGAAAAATAGTTTTAGGATTTGATGTCATGGATATTGTTTGTTTTTTTGGGTATGTTTTTAACTCAACATAAAATGAACCTAAACTGTTTTTATTTTATTTTTCGGACCACCCATTTTTGAATTATTGATTTTTTTTTTAGATTTCAAAAAGATCGAAAATCATTGGCCCATGATAACTTTAATAGCCATTTTCTTGGGATCTATGAACGTTACAGACCTGTGCCAGGCGTCGTTTTAAAGCTTATTAGAGGAGATTTCATTTGCTATTTAACATGTCATGTAATATTTTGAAAAAAAACAAAACAATAATTAAAATTAAGCATATTTTCAAAATTTCAATTTGATAACTAAAAAAAACAGATTTTTAAAAAATCGAAAAAAAATCATATTTTCTTGTACATTTTTCTGAACATGTAGTCCTAATTTCAAGATGGTTTCTTTATGGCAATACGTAAAAATTTAATTTTTTTTTGTAGGCGCTACAACCCTTAACTAGTCTATAGTCTGTAGACGAAAATTCTGGGAACTTAAGGAGGAGAGGGAGAACAGGGAACATTGGTGATCTAAGTTCACTGACAAAAGGATATGGACCTGTCGTAATAAGACAAAACACATAATAAAATTAATATTAACTACCTGCTATATATGCCATTATTTTATCAAACAGTGAACAAGTTAAAAAATACATATGAATATTTTGCGGTATATGATAACATCTAAGAAATAGTTTAAACTGTATAACCAAGAGTAATATGATGATATCTTGGAACTATAACTAACAACCAGTTCCATAGGTACACTTTGTGCACCTCAGGTGTGGCTTGATACCGAATACAAGACAATACCTACCTAGACCAGAATGGAATGGGCAAGTTGCATATACGATACTGGACCATTCAATTTAAAGTTCAGGTAAGGGTTGTCTTGTATTTTGTATCGAGTCTCATTTGCACTTGAGACGCATTAAGTCTGACTAAGAAGGACCCTAACTGTACAAGTAGAGAATGTATTTTAAAAGTGTATGGGAAATCAGACGTAATAGACCTTGTCAAGGGGTTTATCTCTAGCCTCTTAGATTATTTATGCACGTGACCTTCAAACAATACATTTGTCTCAGGGATTGTCCTGGATCTAACCAGGCCCCTTATTCAGCGTTCCTACCCACCCAGTGGTAAAGAGAGGGTTCTCACTCACTGCTTAATAAATGTAATATAATATCGCACTACCTAGTCATCTGCTAGCCCGAGCTTAGGACAACAGTTATCCTATACACGAGGACTTAAAGCAGGGGGGAAATATTATAGCATTCAAATGGGATTTATAATCCTGTCCCTTAGCCCCGTATTGCACAGGAGACTTCTCGTAGTGGCTGGACACCCAATCAACCAGTAAGGCACAGAGAGGGCACTGACTACCAGCTGTTAAAAAATGGGTTTGCCGACTTGTTACCAGATGAAATGTCGAAAGCGTCCCAAAGAGGTATTAAAAATATTACTCCAAACAATTCTATTTATCCATATAGCTAACTATAAATGACAGGAATCTAAGTCTCATCTAAGGGAGTACATGGGGATAAATTTAATATACAATGAGACAATCCACAGTTGGCTTCATAAGGGGTGATTTTCTCAAAAATATTACAATTCCTAAATGACTATCCTGTCGATGATTTATTTCACAGTGGTTCAATTTCCATTAAGGTACACTATGTTTTTGATTTGAATTTTCTAGTGTCATTTTTTATCTTCTTCAAACGCGAGTATGTATGCGAGCGTATAACCCGAACGGGTAGTAAGACGCGGTGCTAAATATTATTATTATTATTAATATTAGTATGTATGCGGGTACTTTTGTCAAGAGAAAACATTTGGGTAGCTTTAACCGAGAGATGTATAGGGAACTAATTAGATCTATAAAGGAAGAACAAAAAGCTTGTGTAAGCCAAAATAGCATTTCAGTGAAAATAACTAGAAATATAATTGTCAGGAAATATACGTTATCAAATCCAATAGTTGTCTGAATATCCTTCCGGGTTTTTTTCACTCACCATAGAGAGGTATGAACGCTGTAAAACATGTTATCTTTGTGAGAAAAATCCGAAATTTGAAAAATACAAGATACTGGACACAACGTAAAAAGTGAGTTCAGTTTGGATGAAATAGGGGCTAGATATTTCCTAAGATAATATTAAAAATAAGTTACTTGTGCGGTAAACAGTCTTAAAGTATGAGAAAAAATGATTTTCAAAATGGGACGAATCCTAGAGAGTTCAGTGGTAGAACATTTGCGCACTAAGCCAAGAGTCCCGAGCTCGAGTCGCTCGCCCAGGTGTTATTTTTAAATTAATTGAAATTGTGGTGTCCTTTACCAGGACAGTGCCGTAATTACAATGATTTATAGTCTGTATGTTGATATTAATTGAAAACGCTCTTTAATTAAAATCTTGTATTGCATACTTGGCTGCATAACAAACATTCCGTAGCGCTGATGGCTGTGGTATCAGATAGCTTCCGATACTATTGTTTGCTCAGTATCTGACGATCTCCACACGTCCATCACAGACTCTGGCTTAAACTATAAGTGAAGAATGATCCTGAGAACAGGAAGAATCCTGAATAACTCAGTGATGAATAATTGGCGTGCTAAGCCGAGTGTCCCGTGCTCGAATCCCATGTCAAGGTGTCATTTTTTCAACTAATTTAAATCGAGAGAAGAATCTCACAGCTAAATGTTGGCATCGATCTGCATTTCCAGAACTTTTAATTATTTAGGGATTTTTTTTTTCATACATTTCGAAAGCTTGACAGAGCCAAATCATGCTACCACCAGTTATGAAAAATCTAAGAAAAATATCAAAACAACAGGTAACAGTCTTCGCACAAAATCCAAAATGGCATTCTACGGAGACCGGCTTACACCTTAGGGATTAGTCATTTTTATAGTGGTATTTTGAATTCTTCGTGAACCTAAGTGTTCTAAACATTAGTTATTAATTTTTTTGTAATTTACTATATATTCTAAAAATATAAATTAGAGGGTATTTAGTATAAAACTATATCACTATATTGACAGTATCATATTTATTTGGGTGAAGTTAAGGCCAGTATCGTTTCTTACACTCGACCATTAATAATATAACATGTTAATTAATTACTTATGTGCTATTAATATTATGATAATTCAAAACTTATTTATATTATGTGTAAAAAATAGTAATAATAAAAATATTAACTATGAACATAATTAATTGTACAATAATACACATATTAAAAACAAATAAATGGTGAAAATATATCTAAGTAAAGGGGAGAGAAAAAATCTTGGTAGGATTCCAAAAATATTAGTTTATCCAACTGTTATTATCTATGATACAAATTCAAATGGATGCCATTCCAAATAATAATATTAACATAGTAGAAGTGGCTTTTTACAAATAAATGTGACGTTTTGTGGATAATTTGATATTTTAAAACCACTTTAATCATAATTGTGCACTAAACATAATATGTTTTCCAGCCATAAATCTTTTCAGGTGAAATATTACCAACAATTACGTGTAGCCTAGTGTGGCAATGTTATTTAATGGCACTTATGATGTGTTGACTAGGTCGTTGTTAAATAAAAGGACTGAAGTTTCCGGTATCCGTCTTCTTAATGGAAGATAATGTTAGTTAAATTTCAAACAAATTATTAATGTTTTAATGGACAGTAAACTTAATTATGACATTGATAAAGTGCCCTTTAATTTAAAGAGTTTTGTAATTTTTTTTTTTCCAAAAAATCGTAGGAAATATTTTTTTACCGCCAGAGTTTTGTGAACATCTATTATTTGCCAATTTTTTTTCCGAAGTTCAGGATCCCGCTCAGACCCAACATGTATATATATATATATAGACCCAACATGTCTATATATAATAAAAAAAAATATATATATATAGACCCAACATGTCTATATATAATAAAATATACATATACTGAACCAACTGGTTATATCAGCACACGAGAATTCATATCAGCAAGGATAGGTCATACTGATTTTGCCAGGAAAAATATTTTATCATAACTTCCAAGATTCTTTTACAAGCAATAAACGATTTGGGAGCAACGGCTTTACTTTCCGTCCGAAGAAAGTTGTGCTGCAAATTTTTATCGCTCAAGAAAATTCCATTAATCCCAGCTGGGCTTGAACCTACAAACTTCAGGTACTGAGGCGAGCACTCTACCTTAGTACCACCGAGGTCAACCTGACCGAGAAATCGTCACCGTTAGCGGTGATAGTGCCAACATTTATAATTATATTATATTTAAATTTATATCTCTAAATTTACATATATATATATAAATATATGTAATATACATATTAAAAGATAAATATATATTAATATATTATTATTATTATTCATTGTTCTGTCTTACGACAGGTTCATTACTTTTGTCAGAGAACATAGACAGCCAATACGCCCTGTCTTCTGCCTCCTACTTCAGCTCACATAATGCTCTTCTTTCGAATCCTACTTCTTCCCAAGCTCATCTTTCCCTCAACGTTTCCTTCTATGACGTCATGCGGAAGAGATTTCCTCCTAAGAATTTGTCTGATATATTTATGTGCATGTAAAAATATATATTTATGTATTTATAAACATATATAAATATATTTTATAAGCGTATATATATAATTATGTATGTATAGTTAAATATATATGTGTATATATTTAATATACATAGTAATATTTATATTTAGATATTTAGATATGTACATGTATATTTATATAATACAAAAATTTATATAATATAGATTGGCACTATCATAGCTAAAGATAGCAGATAAATGGTTGCGTTGACCTCAAAGGTCCTGTGGTAATGTGCTCAAATCAAGACCTGACGTTTAAGGGTTTGAATCCATTCGGGGTCGAAGGTTTCTTTTCTTGAGCGATAAAAATTCTTTTCACAACTTCCTTCAGAGGGGGAAGTAGAACCACCGGTTCTATGTGGATTGTGGTTAGTATAGTAAAATAGCCCTGGAATGACTGTGGGAATACCTTACCTATCAAAATTGGTAGAACCTTTCACTCTCACTCATAGAAATTATTTTGTGCTGATATAGTCATTTGGTTCGAAAATTGCACGTTAAATATCACAAATAAATAAATTAATAAAATAGCTTTGTCGGTATCGCACACAACCGTGTAATTAGTAATTTATACTAAATAAATCATCAATATAGTATAAGTTAAAACTCCTTATTTATTAGTGTTAAAACATATTAATTTGTAATGTTTATTTTAAAACAATTTATCTAAAAAAATTTCTTTAAAATAAACAAATAAGATAATATTAGGCCAACCACGCCCTTTATTCTTGGAAACACAAGCAATCGCCGGCGGAAATAAACAGAGAAGTGTTAACCTCATTAGCAGATAATTATATAACGAAGGTAACGAGGCATCAACTTTTCCTCGTCATAAAATAACTAAATGTTGTATAGCTATGTAAAATAGTAAGTTTAAGATATGAATATTTTCCCAGGCCTGTCGTTTTATTAAATATTCAAAATTAAAATACATAGACCTACTTCAATTTTTATATCTCTCGATACCTCAGAGATAAAGTATTGTGATCGTAAAAAAAATCTATCTCTAGATTTTGATAAATGTTGACATTTCATGACGCCCTGAAACGGAAAAAGTTGTTTTCGTGATGCCATCTGTCTATCTGTCTGTCCGTCTGTCTGTAATTAGGACTAGATCCGAAACTATTTTACCAATTTGGCTAAAACTTGATAGCTGGGGTTTTCTTAAGGTCCCCCCGATAGATTTTTGGATTTACATTTCTGACCCTAAATTTAAGGGTAGTTCCTAGTTCTTGATGCCACAGAGTAAGAAACATTGTATATTATTTCGTGTATGATCTTTGGTTTAGTGTTTCTAAAAAAATGTTTAGAACCATGGCCGTCTTTAGTTACAAAGACGGCCGTATATAAATATTAATTCGTTTCACAAATCTTAAGAGTTTTAGTAAATGTCTATTCTAAGATAAAAGCGTGAGAAAGTCTATGCGGTGCACCGTACCATTTATTAATGTTATTGGTACTTTAGTTTGTTTATTTAAACGTCTAAAAGTAGAGGTGTATTCTTATGCCCCAGCATCTTGTTACCCACCTAGGCTATACGAATTTTAATTGTTCTTGTGGGGTAGAGAGAAGAAGGTTAATTTAAGTTAAAAGAGAGTGAGACACCATTTAGGAAATAAACAGACTTTATATACACCTAATCTTGACATTTACTTTACATGGCCACGAATGCAGGTAGGGTTAGTATTAGATAAACATGAATTAAACATAAAGTTTACTAAAGATTAATTTTAATACTGTAGCTTAGGACATTATTTGTATTGTGGCAAACCTTTCTTATAATAATTAATATTATCATTAGGGTTTAAGCTTAGATTAATTAAAGGTTTTTCAGATTCTACCAAAACAATTTTTTAAATTAATTTTTGGTCCAATTATTTCAATTTAGCTTTCTGATGTTATGAAAAAACAAATTTTGACAGACATTTTATGAATAATTTTTTTTTATATTAGTACCGCCACTTACTAACCATTCGGGTTATCCGCTTATATGCTAGGGAGGACTATTGTTGAGATTCAAAGCAGTGTACCTGATTTGCGTGGAGAGAGAGAGAGAGAGAGAGAGAGAGAGAGAGAGAGAGTGAGAAACTATTTAATAAAACCACCCTCACTACACCCAACTGGGATCGAACCATAACCTCTAGATCATTGGAATTCTAGCCTATTGAGAGAGTAGTGCCTTATACCATGCTGCCACTGAGGCGGGTAGCAAAAAAATTGTACTTATTTAAAAAAAAGTATTGTACGCTATTAAAACCACCACATGTGGCTCCGTGGTTCAAGGCGTTAGACTTACACTGCACTTTCTGTCCATTGACACGCTCTATGTGACCCACCATAATTTGTATTTTTATCACTCTGGTGCTTTACTCCTCTCTCTATACTGATTCGCGCTTATAAAGTTTAGTCATTAAAAAGTTGATTTTAAAATATCAATTAAAAACTTGTATGAACTGTAAATTAGGAATACTACTCCTCTTTCTTCTGTAATATTAGTTTTACTTTAACATATTATAGAAATAAACATCGTCGATATTAGTTAACGTATTACTAACTTCATTCACTGGATTTATAATGATGGGTAGGTTGGTATTCAAATGCTGGTTGGGTGTACTGAAGAACCATCTCTTTCTTATCCTAGTACTGTAGACCAAACTCAGATTTTTGGATACATGATATAAATCTCAAACTTGTTTAATCTAGTTTTCTTTTCGGCAATGGGAAGGTTGTGACATACGTTTTGTCCTGGTGTTCTAAGGGTGTATTACTCAAAGTATTATCCCAATTTTCAGGTGACCTGGCAGTCTAGGTGTAAGGTGTCGTACTTCTGTGCTAGGGTCCGGGGTTCAATCCTTGGTCCCGGCACAGATTTATCTTATTGCCAAATCTTCTCTTCACCTCTGACAAGACTTTTATTAATCAAAACTTGTGAATGTGTGGAATGCCAGGCCTCCACCGTGGTTCGGATCCCACGTTAGGTACTCCATTTCATCTCACAATCACCCCAACAATACACATTAGCTTAAGTGCGTGTAGCCCGGACGGGTAGTAAGACGCGGTGCTAATAAATAATAATAATAATAATAATCCCATTTTCCCTTAATAAAAATGCGAGGTAGTTCCTCTAAATTTCACCATCCTCATCCTTAGCCCGTAAATGTGATTTTTTATATATGTATATATATATATATATATATATATATATACATATATAGCCCTAACTGGTAATAAAACTCAGCGAAAAAAATAACATGATCCACAAAAAAAGTAATGTTCATTCGGTGATTTCAAACGTCTGATAGTATTTCAGTTTCAAAATTGAGATACTAAATCAGCATAGTATCTCTTTATTTTCCAAATATTTCTAAGTTAATGACTTTCTTCGATTTAATTTGTTCATAACAGAAAAGAAGTAATCTGTGAAGCTGTTAAAAACTAAACGAATTTGTAGTTTGTCTTTTTTTTTCTTTTTTTTTTTCAATTCGCAATAAGTTAAATTGGTCATGGTAAGAATAAATCCGTAGAGTGGCTAATGAGAAAAATATAATGGAATAACAAAGGCCAACAGAACCAGAATTAAGGGCTTTATTTTACAAGCGAAAGATTTAATGTTCACACGGGTCATTATGTAGATAACGAGTGGTAAATCACGCTTGTTTGATTGCTGTTGTGGACTTTAAATTTATTTTACTGAATAATTGCTGGGAAAGAAAAGCAGAATATGTTAAAATTACATAAATAGCACGTTTTTTTAAAAGGAGTTTTAATAAATCGCAAACAATTAATTTTTAACTGTCTAAAGTCATTAATATTCACACAGTCAGGATCAACTTGTGTTCAGTGCATCGAGTCTTACTTACCCTCCAGTGTAACCTTATGATTTCACTATATTGTGGTAGGAAAGAGCAAGGTAGATTTAAAATAAATGTACGAGAGAGAGAGAGAGAGAGAGAGAGAGAGAGAGAAAGAATGGGATAACCAATCATGAAAAAACCTTAGTTCAATAAATCGGGTTTTGAACTTCAGCCATCACCTTCAATCCAACCTATTTCGATAGTAATGTTTTAGAATGTGTGTGTTAGTACCTAGTATAAGGGCTAGGGATTTAAAGGGAAATTGAGAGGAAGTGCACTCGCATTAACATGAAGGATAAATGAGGAAAAAACAAACTGATAAACCATACGGAGATTTTTTTAGCACCGTGTTGGGGCTATACGCTTATGTACTAATTACATTAATGGTTCTATGGATTAGGAACGTTATATTTAGAGGAAGTGTACCCGCATTTGCGTGGAAGGAGAGTGGAAAACCTTTTGGAAAAATCTCAATACACCAGACCAAGATTCGAACCTTGATCTCCCCGTCATCGGCGTTAGACCACGCGGCCATCGAAGCAGGTCACATGGAGAACTACTCCCAGCCCTCTCAGCCGGGGCTTCGAACCGCAACCTCTTCTTAAACCGCGACCAATTTCGAAACAAGTTTCCCACTGGAAATATTTTAGTAAACCTTTGTATCGTGATACTTCAACTTTATAAAGAGTTTTTAAAACATTTTATAAATTTGGTAAGAAAAGTACTGTATATATATATTAACATAATTTAATAACAAATGAGCCAATATTGTTGGAATGGACTGTAGCTTTATATTCACTAAGCAATAAATGTGTAGTGGTAAATATAAGATATAGCTTAATATTTTATACAAAAAGAAAAAACAAATTTAATAGAATAGGAAATGAAGGTACAATGTGAATAAACAATTTAAAACTGTACTTTAAGGGGTCGAACTGAAATATGTATCGGTTTCAGTCTTTGTTCTAGGTCTACAATCAAATATTTTATGGTTTCGGTACTGGTTCCAGTTAGAGAAAAATAAAAGTTATTGTTATCTTCGGTTCTTAATTAGGTTAGTGTTATGATTCCGGTTATTTTAAACACTCGTAGCTCATTATTTGAACAAAAATCCTGATAAAAGGAAAAATCGAGTGTTTAAAAATGAAACAAAGTTAAAGAAAGAAGGCATAAAATACAATTACTATAAAAACTGCACAAATTTTAGAAACAATTAGAACCTTTATGAACCTTAAAATATATTTTGATTCAAATTTCGGTAATGGCTCTTAATCAATTTATTTTGGGTTTCTTGTTCTGACTCCTTAGATATAATAGTTAAATTCAGTTATCAGTACTTGTTGAACAAATATATTTTTGAATAATTAGTGATAAAAAGTTTTTGAGTTTCCTTTTGAATTAGATAAGCTGAGTTGAAATAATTTTAATTTTAATAACTTAAGAAATTTCGTGCATGTAAAGTGTAGTTCATTTCTCATATGAAGGATGGATCTCTTTTTCCCTCGGGATAGTAGATGGTAGACTAATTATTTTTATTGGGTATTAAATAAAGTTATAGCCAGTATGTTTGAAATCATAATTAATTTGGCTAATTTATTTTATATCCATTACAATTTAAATATAATAATGAATTCAACAACCAAATATTTGAATTTTTAAAATCATACTCGAAGCCAATTATTTAAGACGGGACCCCTCCGAGAAAAGGAAAATCGTCCTTTCAAATAAACCAATTTCTCGGCATATAATTTATCATCCTATTTTTGCCTCCATTTGTTTGTCATCCCTCGAAACGCATAAATTCTACAACGAAACTCTTACCACAACTAAAAAAAGGACTAAATTTGAATACGAAATTAGGAATGGAATTTGATTAGAATCCTGAATTATTGGTTTGTCTTTGGCCGCATTGTCACAGGGAACTTAAAATCAGCGAACTCGTATAATCTGTCAACAAACTTTTCAAACTAACGAAGCAGTAACCGATGACATTTTGTAAAAGGGGTTTCCAGATGAGTAAGTGTTTTAAACAAGAGGTATTTGAATTCCAAAGCTACTAGTTAGTGAATGGAAGAAAATATAAGTGATGATTTTGGTGAAGTATATTTAAATTGGAAGGGCTTAATTTATACCAATTTAAATGACAGTATTTTATAATTTTAATTAATGTTCTATCAATAAGACTAATAAGTTAATTTACTATTTTTATATTGATATTTATAAGTATATAAACACTTAATCGAGACTAACCGTTCAATTTATCTGTTATTTAATACGTTAAAGGGTTGTTTGTAGTAGTTTCAACACAACGTCTTACTTCTATCCGGGCCAAGGGGATAGGAATGAGTAAGGCCAAATTTAGAGGAAATGTACTGTACCTACCCATACGTGGAGGTAAGAGGAAGAAACGATTTAAGAATAAACACACACAGTACACAAGGTCGGGAATTGAACCACAACCTCTCCATCACCAGAAACCAAACTGGACGAGCCTGATATTTGAGATGTGTGGCCACTTATGTTTTTTCATAACTAAGGGAAAAATCAACTCAAAATATTAATTTCAAAATAAATAGTTTCGATTTTTTAAACACACGCCCAAGAATACGGCTCGTATGGACAACAATAACCGTTTTCAATTATCCGGTTCGTCATATGACGAGAACGTAACCTTTTAGAAGTTCTCATTTGTGAATCTTTTTAATTGAACTAAAGCAGCCGCTACCACGATAAAAAGAAATATCCAAATAGTTATTTTCATACTTTTGTATTTCAATCATTTTAAAAACGCTTAGAAAAAATAAATTATTCAAAAAATAACTGTAAGTTGTGAAAGTTTTGACTGACAAAGTAGCTCTGGTAGATTTTCCTAGTTGTCAGTCGAGGCTATTCTGAACGAAACTGATGTATAGTTTAGTTGCCTTGTTGACCTGGCGCTGCTTGCCAAACTTTACAAATTGTCACATAAAGACGAATAATTAGGGATGTGACCTTCAAATGCGAGGATACTTCGAGTCCCAAAATATCTTCAAGTATTCTAGGATATAATATTATATAATTCAATAATTTAAAAAGAACATATTTCCAATTTTTACTAACAGGAATTTGTCTTAGAGTTCTTACACTGCTTATGGCTTAGCCCAAGATAAATATAAGCCAAACTTAACAACCAGACTCTCCAGATCATTTATTTAGCATTTAAATGAATGTATGAATGATAATTATAACCAACACATTCTAGCTAAAACTGGTTGCATTTAGTTAATATTTATATTATCTACATCAACTTAAAAACTGATGTAATTAAGTAAAACTATTGTGTTTAACATGTTTTATAAGACTCACATTTGATATTCGTTCGCAAAATATAGATTTGTATGACTATTATTACAATATAGCCCCGGTCATCCGGACTATTTGGGACCTAGGTTAGTTCATATAATCGAAAATCCTGATAATTGATCTGATATAAAAACAAATTTCACATTAAAATTATTTATTTTAATATGGTTATAAAATTTAAGAACATAAAAATGTAAATACTATAATGTTTATGTAATTCGCAGTATGTATAGCACATATAACACATAACAAAACCCAACTTTATTCGATTTATTTATTTATTTGAGGTACTTTCTGAACCAACTGATTTTTATCAGTACATGAGAATTTCTATGAACGAGAGCGAAAGGGTCTACCAATTTTCACGGGAAGGTATTTACACATACCTTTCAAAGTTATTCTACATACCATAATCGACATTGGAACGACGGCCTTATTTACCCTCCGAAGTAAGTTGTACTGCGGATGTTTTATCGCTCGAGCAAATCCGTCCATCTCGGCTGGGTTTTAACCAACAGTGGGTCCTGAGGCGAGTACTTTACCCTAAGCCAGCAGAGGTCGATACAAAATTACACATGTACAAACTACATAATATGTATTTACCATACAACACAACATAATAACAAATCTTCGAACATCTTAAAAGCAATTACATACCATACTTAAAAGCAATTACATACCATACAGAAAGTTCGGAAAAGTTAGGAAAAAGATAGTTCAAAAAAACTTTGTCAATACTTTTTCATAGACATTTAGCGTAAACATTTGTTTCTTTTCATTGTAGATAATTTTCGCATCCGTTTTAGTCTCAGCAGATGTATGTTGTCAGATTCCTTTTGCCTCGCAAGCCATTGATCCGATACGAATCCGACCGGATAATAGGTGTTCCAGATAGCCGGAGTCAGGAAAATCGGTGTTCTAATGTAATTATACATTTTACGGGATGGAAGGGAATTCTATTTAAGGTAATTATTTTATATTTTTTAATAACAAAAAAACCTTTTTCTAGCAGAATAAATAAAATAAGTTTTTGTACATAGGCCCATATTTAGTTTATTATTCTAAATATATTAATATGAATAGTTATTGACTAATTATTATGAGCGTATTGGCACTTAACCAAAAACATTTTAAATAAAGAGAACAAAATATCCTAGTCAAATCCTGCGATGCTCATGACAAATATTCCAGGATTGATAAATTTATCTACTGAACCAATATTTTATTTATTCTTGGTAAAAAAAATTATTTGCTATGGAGACTATAAAAAATAATGACCGCGTTCCCTTACGCCACAATTTAAGTAGGTCTTCGCTTTCTCGTTTATGAATAGCAACGAGAATAAAACGTCACTCACGCCAGATGAGTCAAAATGTAAATATAATATCTCGTTAAGTTTGATTACAAAGCCAACTGCACCGATGAGCATGTGGACATGGACAATGGGGACAGGGGGGTCGGAGTTTGAATTCCAACCGGGTTTCCTCGTAGCAGTTTTTTCCTGAGTTAATTCTACTTTCTCTTCATGCAAAAGTGGCTACAGAGTTCTAGTGGTTCGAACACGGTCAGGTGTTCTGAGGTTTTGATTTTCCTAAATGGTTTCTCTGAGGATAGCTCTGACCAATAATAAGATGTGGAGCACGGTAAAATAGATATATAATCGTATCTCTTCTTGATTACCAGTATCGTACCGGTGGTCACGTGATCTAATGCGTCAGGCTTATATAGAATTGATTGATGGTGACGGGGTGTTCAAGGCTCGAATTGTAACAGAGTGAACTGAGATTTGATTTCATCATCCCTTCTCCACGTAGATGCAAGTGGGTGGATTACACTAAAATACTTTCATCCTCACTAAAAAAAAATAATTCATTGAAATTTAATATCCATTGTTTTAAAAAAATTGAACAAAATTAAAATATTATTTATAATACAATTTAGACCTCTTATTTAAATCCAAGTCGAAGGGATTTTATTAAAATTTTAATCAATTAATTTAACTGTTTTATACCTACATGAGTCATATTAACTTTTACCATGAAAAACACCCAAATAAATCAGAAATATCTTTTAAATTTTCTTCTTTTGATATTTTTTTTAGTCTGAATTTCTCTATGAGGTTTTTTTTAACATAGAATATGTTTCTGCTTGTAATCTTTGGTTGAACCTTTTCCATGGGTAGTCACGTGATTCTAGCTCCACCCCTTCCCCTACTTATCAACCAGGGGATCTACCGACGTGTCAGATGCAGGCGCGCGTCTACTCAAACTTTCCTACGGATTTATGTTATTATTATTATTACTATTACTATTATAATTCTCACGCCTCACTGGAAATTCTTCTCCAACTCTTGCTTTGATCAATAGATATATGTTTTTGTTCTCCCTTCTAAGAAATATTTTTGTTCAAACTTAACTAAAGTTTATGGAAGTTTTTTTTTTTTTTGCAAAGGAAATGTCAGCCCAGTTGTTATATTTAGAAAACATAAACGTACGAGGAGAAG
Organism: Timema bartmani; assembly: GCA_902151455.1. Lineage (NCBI taxonomy): Eukaryota > Metazoa > Arthropoda > Insecta > Phasmatodea > Timematidae > Timema > Timema bartmani. Next base: position 24,198 of record CABFWB010002101.1, on the reverse strand, counting down.
TTGTGAAGGAAAATTTGAAGTTGAATAAACAAAATGGCTGTTTTGTTTGATATTATTAATATTGTTACTATAAGAACCTGATATTGTTTCATCCCTTGCAGGCTGAATATATTTTTACAATTAATGTATCTTAATTAGTTAACTTGTATAATGTTTTTGTTAGTTTAAAAGTACTTGTTTTGAAGAAAAAAACGTTAAAGAATTGTTAAATGATGTTGGGGGTTATATTTCATGTATATATATATATATATATAAAAGAGAGGGCGTAGTATTTTGAATAACTCAACAGTCACATATTTTTCCAGGAATAGTTTGGAAATATCTAATAATAGGTATAGTTTGAGTATTTTTCATGCATATACTGTACTTTTTAAACACATTATTAACAACGAAGCTCTGTGTATATACTCCATCTTACTACCCGTTTGGGCAATCCTTCAATACACAATATTGAATTAGGGTCAAGGAAGGATGAATATGGAAGAAATACCCTCATATT
>CABFWB010002101.1:0-21114 GCA_902151455.1 Timema bartmani | reverse complement strand
TATTATTATTAGCACCGCGTCTTACTACCCGTTCGGGTTATACGCACTTACGCTAATGTGCAATGGTAGGGTGATTGTGAGATGAAATGGAGGACCTACAGTTTAACGTGGAATCCGAACCACGGTAGAGGCCTGGCATTCCTCACATTCACAAGTTGTGATTAATACACATCTTGTCAGAGGTGAAGGAAGGGTTTGGCAATCAGATAAATCTGTGCCGGGACCGAGGATTGAACCCCGGACCCTCAGCACAGAAGTCTGACACCTTACCCCTAGACCACCAGGTCACCCTAGGATATTATCTTGCTTACGGACTTGATCCACATATGTTTTTATTTATATTGGACACTAACCGGTAACAAAACAAGATAGTCTTCGTACATAAATTATACATATAGTAAAATTCGAAATCTGTCTGTACATTTTATTTTATGTTTGTCTGTGTTTTATTTTCCAGTAAACTCAAAAAATATTCATCAGATCGAGATGGGACATCTACTGTTGTTCTCCTTATCTTTGAGAATACGGGGTAGACCATATACCTCCATCTTACCAGTGACCCCCACTTCTCTTCATACTCCACTTGTAACAGACAGGCTATTTCGCTGTATGCTTTACCTTTTGCCGCCAAGGCACGGAGGAGTGTGGTAATGCCACTATTCAGAACTGTTTCCGGTACGCTGGTTAAGTTCCTAGATATGTGTCTTTTGATGGAGAAGGTGAAATATCACTCAAAGAACTGTTACAATTCGTCGATGACAAATTATTTTGAAATATATCGATATGGACTATGAAGATGTTTTGGCTTAGTCCCACTTCGGCGTCTCAGTGAATATTTGCCCCAGTTTGATCTTTCTAGTCCCATTTAGGTGCATAACAAAACATATTACTATGTTATAATTATTAATTATAAAGGTAAAATTAAACACTTCTTATACCAGGTCGGTACCTACCGATTATGATTAATTAATTTGATCGTGGGTGATCACTTGAAAGAATGGGTGACTGAGGTATTAGCTTCCTCGAATCTACAAAAGGTAAACCTAACCTCATCTACGACAATTGTGAATATAAAATAAAAATATTAGCAAGAATACTGTAAAATGGAAGGGGAATGCGTAACCGCATACCTCATGGGATGCAAATGAAGGAATTACAGCAGACATTCTATTATCTACAGTTATTCATTCATCAACCCATTTTTGTACACACTGAATGTCACTGGTCTTGATGTGAAAAGGTAAGTTATAGCATCTAAGAAGCATGCAAGAGAGGATGATACTCCTATTCATGCAATACACGGAAAATAATTTAGTCGGATCAGGGACGAAGGTCACTTATAAGTGTGAGGTCGTATTCTAATTTGAGGAATACTTTATACCTCGAAAGAACGAAATCAATGGGCAGTAGTAAAACATTTGGCGATCACTTTATTTTCAGACTACCGTAGCAGCTTTTATAATGAAAGAAAGTAGAAAATGGAAATATTTGCAATCATGTAATCTGCAATACCAGTCCATAGTGAAAATTGTATATTTTAAAAGTATATCTATGAAATAGGAGGCTCAAAATTTAACAAGCTATTAGAAAAAAAGGATTGTGGTATAAAATTGAAATTTGGTAGATGTTTGCAGACACCAATCTGTGTCTTTAAAAGCCTGTCATTTAATTAAATCTTTGTTAAATTGTGATGCTTGTTTTTTCAATATGTTTTTATAACAATGTATATAATTTATGTTCAAATAAATATCTCATGATTACTCTTGGTCAAATGTTGCGTTATTTATGGATTTAATTAATTTTTTCATTTAATTTATGGGATAATTAATATTTACTTTTAATAAATGTTTTATAACGTCTTTTTTGGCATTGTAATGGTTATCTTGATAATGTAAAAGAAGAAATTATATAAAGAATTCAGCTGGATGTTGAACGTTTTAATTTGATCTAGTTTGTATATATGTGTCTCCAAATGAATTATTCCGATACTTTTAAACGTCCTATAGAAATCCTAAATAATGGCATGCCTCAAATACGCCTCAAATATTATATATAATTTATATTATATACTTACATTAGCTTGAATATATACTATGCATATTATTTATAATAATATTGATATATTATGCATACAAATATTTATTAAAATATATATATATAATCTATAACATTTATAAAAATATTTATATATTTACTTACATAATGTAAGTCACATATTATAATAAAATTATATGAGTTTATAATAAATAATTTATATTATAAACAATTATAAATAATGTAGGCTAATATAATTGATATTATATAATTTATACATTATATATAATATTATCTATATTATAAATGTAATATAATAAATATTATATATTATAAATATTTATCTATAGTATTAAACATAGCTATCTAATTTGTACTTCTTTTTGCTTCAATAAATTACAGTCTTAATAACAGTATAAATCATGCAACTAAACCTTTTACAGATGAGCAATTTGTTCATTTTTCCATGAGACAACGTTTTATTTTCTCTGAAGTGTAGATTTAGCATTTGTAAGAGGGCTAGAGGGGTTAGACTGGGAAGGTATGCGTGTGCCAATTCGTAGCTTCTCAAACAATTTTTTCCCTTACCTTATTCCCGACACTTTATTCAAGAGTCAAATTTTTAACAGCAAATTGCGAAGGATACATCTCGTTAGAAAGGATTATTACATAACCGAGGTCGTTAAGACAACAGTTTTAAGGATTCCGGCTGGGTTAGAATGTGTCTGCTGTGTTTTAATCTAGTATTTACACTGAAGGATTATAAAATTATTTTTATTATATTAAAGGTTTATCTTTTACTAAATGCCAAACCATGATATCCGTCTATGATTATTTTAATGATGGATAAAATTAAGTAGCAAATCTATTAAATTTAATAAATACGGTTTAATTCCACAACTAATTAGCATAAATTGAAAAATGACATCTGGACCTAGTTCGATTCCCACTTGGACACTATCTTAATGTGTGTGTGGTTGGTTAATGAAGGTGAAGTAGCAGTTTAGTAATACGGTCCCATCAAACAGTTTTTCCCTGCCACCCATCCCCAAGTAACCATTGAAGTGATTATTAATGCATGGTACCTTTACCTCTGTTTCAATTATTTCCATATTACGAGACAATGGTAAATTACGGAGCGGAAATTCGTGGTACCCATAGATATTCCTTGAGCCGGTGACGTGATTAAATCATACTTGGAAGCTCTGGATTAATATCATAGTACAACAAGCGTACTTAGCAATCTCAGAAACTTGCTTTGTAGCCCATCTTGGATTCAACAGAGGGATTTGGTGGCAGGGGGTGGGTGATGTGTCTCCTCTTCTCCCAAACACAAGAAAATACACGGCACCCCGTTACCCGAACGTCAATATTCATCACTATGACAATGGTAGTCCCATTTCTACCAATGATTAATAATTTGGCTGAGCGAATTTAATATAGCCCAGGGCACCTATTTGAGTAGGCAAACACGTTATTGACTGAGCTGAGGTGTCGGTTTTTATTAATAAAACAAATAAACAAGTAGTTCTGTAAGCAGTGGACCTCATTCCCTACATGTTTTCATCGTTACTGCAGACATACTAATAGTTGTGTGAGCATTAAGCTTCATTCACTCCATGTTATTATCGTTATTAAAGTCTTACTAATAGTTCTGTGAACACTGAACCCCATTCACTCCATGTTATTATCGTTACTAAAGTCTTACTAATTGTTCTGTTAACATTAAGTCCCAATCAAATATGTTATTATCGTTAGTAAATTCTTATTGATGGTTCTGTGAAAATTAAGCCCTTAATCAACCATGTTATTATCGTTACTAAAGTCTTATTAATAGTTCTTTAAACATTAAACCCCAATCAACCATGTTATTATCTTTACTAAATTCTTACTAATAGTTCTGTGAACATTAAAACCCCAATCACTCCATGTTATTATCGTTACTAAAGTCTTACTAGTAGTTCTGCAAACAGTGGACCATGTTAACTCCATGTTATTATCGTTACTAAAGTCTTACTAGTAGTTCTGCAAACAGTGGACCTTGTTCACTCCATGTTATTATCGTTACTAAAGTCTTACTAGTAGTTCTGCAAACAGTGGACCTTGTTCATTCCATGTTATTATCATTACTAAGACTTAACAGTAGTTCCGTAACCAGTTGATCTCACTTCTACAATTCTACTATCAGTATATGTGTAAGCGTAGTTTAATACGCAAGTCTTCTATTAAATGATAAACTAAAACAAATATATTCATACGTCGTGAAGCTTAGGCTCAAAGAATGTACAGTATAGTACATGCTAAATCTCTCTGAAATATGTCGATGAATTTGGTAGAATCGACAGACAGATAAATTGCCAAACGGTCAAACTAGAAGAGTACCTTGTTCCTCTCGATAAATTAAACTTCACCCCTTCCCACACTCTCATAATTCCAAACTCCGACTCATAGCATCAATATGATCCCGAGCAAAGTCAACTCTTTTTAACAGTGCGTTTCACTAATTGTACTATGTACTACTTACGCAAACGAGCTAAGGATGAGGAATATTGGATTTAGAGAAAGTGTAGCCATATTTTCGTGGAGGAAGGTTGGAAAACAATTTAGGGTAAACCACCCCCAGTACACCCGACTGCTATTGGAACTCCAATCTCCCTATCATGGGTATACTAGTCTAGTGCGAGAGTGCACCTCAGACCATGCGGCCACCGAAACAAGTATCACACAGTCAAATTTTGCACAGTCGTTGGGTCTCACAAATTTATAGTATGGTGGTTCATAGCCTTTTCTGTATTGCGGACCCCATGAAGCCAATGATAATTCACCGTGGACCCTTTAATCTCTCCCACCATACGAGGGGAGTTTACATACCTACGCACACATTTCTAGTACTATAGGTAAAGTATTTTATATTAAGAAAAAAAATTGTTCGTTGGACAGTATTGTAAAAAAATTGCTTGTTTAAGCAAATTGTTAATACTGAGAACTTTTAAGTTATTTGAAAATACAAATAAAGAATAACCAAGAAATCTAGATTTGTTTCGTAAAGCCCAGGTTGGTTCAATACATTATTGGTGCACCCTAAGAGAAGGGGGAGATTCCATACACCAGTGATATAGTTCAGAAGTAAAAAGAGGAGATCCCATACACCAGTGATATAGTTCAGAAGTAAAAGGAGGAGATCCCATACACCAGTGATATAGTTCAGAAGTAAAAGGAGGAGATCCCATACACCAGTGATATAGTTCAGAAGTAAAAGGAGGAGATCCCATACACCAGTGATATAGTTCAGAAGTAAAAGGAGGAGATCCCATACACCAGTGATATAGTTCAGAAGTAAAAGGAGGAGATCCCATACACCAGTGATATAGTTCAGAAGTAAAAGGAGGAGATCCCATACACCAGTGATATAGTTCAGAAGTAAAAGGAGGAGATCCCATACACCAGTGATATAGTTCAGAAGTAAAAGGAGGAGATCCCATACACCAGTGATATAGTTCAGAAGTAAAAGGAGGAGATCCCATACACCAGTGATATAGTTCAGAAGTAAAAGGAGGAGATCCCATACACCAGTGATATAGTTCAGAAGTAAAAGGAGGAGATCCCATACACCAGTGATATAGTTCAGAAGTAAAAGGAGGAGATCCCATACACCAGTGATATAGTTCAGAAGTAAAAGGAGGAGATCCCATACACCAGTGATATAGTTCAGAAGTAAAAGGAGGAGATCCCATACACCAGTGATATAGTTCAGAAGTAAAAGGAGGAGATCCCATACACCAGTGATATAGTTCAGAAGGAAAAGGAAGAGATCCCATACACCAGTGATATAGTTCAGAAGGAAAAGGAGGAGATTCCATGCACCAGTGATATCATTCAGAAGGAAAAGGAGGAGATCCCATACAACAGTGATATAGTTCAGAAGTAAAAGGAGGAGATCCCATACACCAGTGATATAGTTCAGAAGTAGAAGGAGGAGATCCCATACACCAGTGATATAGTTCCGGAGGAAAAGGGAGAGATTCCATGCACCAGTGATATAGTTCATGAGAAAATGTGGATATACATTTGCGTAGAGGAGTATAAAATATCTTAGTAAAATCCAGCCTGGGTGCACCAGACCGAGATTCGAATCCCCATCTTCCTGTCATCAGCTGTCCAGTCTATTTCAAGACTTTAGACTAGTGATTCCTAATATTTTCCATGTCGTGGACCCCCTGGAGCCAATGCTAATTCGCCGTGGCCATACGAGTACATAACCGATTTTATATTGAAAATAAATAGTACGGAACCCCGCACGGACTTTCTCTATCTAATATTTAAAAATGGAGATATTTACTCATAACTTGTTATATATGTGAAACTAAATAGTATACATTAGCAAACCCAAACATAAATTGTACTATACTTATGTAAAACATTTTTTGAGTCCAGGTTTTAAATTTTATATATTTTTTTAAAGAATTAATGTCCTCATTTGTATGTTTGGACCGATAAAAAGCATTAATATTGGGTACACAAAGGTCAACACTTCGTATTAAAATTTTGACTTCCGATCGATATTTTATTAGGTGTTGCACATCTTCAGGTCAGCGCATTGATAATAAATTGCTCATTTATAAATTTTGACCAATAAAAAATATAAATATTGATTATTGAGTCTAAAGTGGTGATAGATCATTGCTGTACAAATATTTATCCTAAGAGGTTTGAGGAAAAATAACATAAAAGTTTTGAGAGACTTATATTTAATTACTCTCTGGCATTGGAGAATTATTGCGTTAAAACTAAAGTAGTATATCTTTACAATTAAAGCTCACAAAATTGTATTAATATATTTTCCACTATCTCAGAAACTGTTGGTCTTATAAAAATGTATTTCGTATAAACGTTTTTTTATTTTTTATAGTACTACAATTTTGCAATGATAAGTTAATTATTATCTCAAATAGTTGTGGGGATACGGAAATCTCCACTTCTGTAAAGTACCCTAAAATTCATTTTCATGGAAAAATGAAAATAGCTAATTTATTTATAATATTAATCAACGCTTAGATACGAATTTTGATCAAAATTGTTAGGGACGATTTTGAGAAATCGATTTTTATCTTTTCGCCCTTTATAAAACTACTCTTAATTTTAAGTTTTAACAGACACACAGACAGACGGCATTACAAAGACCATTTTTAAGGGTTCAGGGGGTGATGAGACGTCGACATCCACCAACATTTCAGGTTAATTTTTTTACGGTCGCAATACTTAACCTTTAGTGTTCGAAAAGTTAATATATATATATATATATATATATGTATATATTTGCGTATGGCCTGAAAGTTATTTGTTTTATAAAAATATGTTTCGAATAAAATATTTGTATTATAAATAGATCTACATATTTGTAATGATATGTAGTTTCATATCTCAAATAGTTTCGGAGATATGATAAAAAAAATGAGAATTTTCGCATCCGACCGGAGCCCTTAAAGTCATTTTGCCGAAATATTGAGGGTAACCATTTTGTTTGGAATATTTATAAATGTTTAGAAATTAAATTTAATCAAAATCGTTAGAGCCGATTTTGAGAAAATTGACTTTCTTTTTGCCCTACGGTACACTACCCTTAATTTTAGGGGTAGATATCCAATTCCAAAAAACCTTCGAGGCAACCCTATGAAAATCCTAGATACCAAGTTTTAGCCTGATCGGTATAATCGTTTAGGCTGTAGTCGGAAGTACAGACAGACAGACAGACAGACGGAAATTCAAAAATCACTTTTTCAGATTCGGGGAGTCATGAAACGTCAAGATTCATCAAAATCTTTAGATCGATTTTTTTGATGATTACAATACTTTCTCTACGTGTAAGTTAACGAGAAAGTAAAAAATTATATGGTAAGAAGTACCACACTGACATTTTTCCGCTTTTATCTTTAAATGGATATTTGCTATAAGCTCGTAAGGTTTGTGAAATGAAATAATAGGTCTATATATTGCTGTCGCAACACTTCACCAAAAGTTCATAAATAAAATAATATTTACACTGTTACTTACTTACTCTATGGAATTAGGAACTAGGAACACTGTTACAGAAAAAAGAGAAACATCTTTTTCCACCAAAGAGCATAAGAATCAAATTCATTTTCAAAGACTTGAATTAATAAGTATATATATATATTAGCTTCTAGCTGAGAAACTATTGATTTTATAAAAATATATTTCAAATAAAAGATGTTTATCTTTAATAGTACTACAACTTTACAATGATAAGTTATTTCTTATCTCAAATCATTGCGGATAAATGATCAAAATTGGATAATTTCCATCAAGTAAGGTACCCTCAAAGTAATTTCCATGATAATATGAGAGTTTCCATCTTGTTAAAAATAACAAAAAGTGTCTAAATATAAAATGTAATCAAACTCGTTAGAGCGAATTTCAAGAAAATTAATATTTTTCTCTTCTTGCCCTTTAGTAAAATACTACTATTATTATTATTATTATTATTATTATTATTATTATTATTATTATTATTATTAGCACCGCGTCTTACTACCCATTCGGATTATACGCACTTACGCTAATGTGTAATGGTAGGTTGGCTGTGAGATAAAATGGAGGACCTACAGTTTAACGTGGAATCCGAACCACGGTGGAGGCCTGGCATTCCTCACATTCACAAGTTGTGATTAATTCAGTAAAATACCCTTAAGTTTAGGGTTGGATACCTTTACTCCAAAAACCCCTTGGGAGGTCCTTATTAAAACCTCAGATATCAAGTGTGAGCACAATCTGTAAAATAGTTTTGGCTCTTGCCCGAAGTACAGACAGAAGGCATCATCACAAAAACAACTTATTTGGTACCATGAGGTCATGAAACGTCAATATTTATCAAAATATCGAGTCCTTTTTTTTTTACGATAGTAATGCTTTCTATCCAATTTCTCAAGAGAAAGTAAAAAGGTGATGAGTCCAACAGTAATGGGAAAAAAACCCAGATGTTTAAGCAAATAGTAAATAGCGAATACGTTTTAATTATCTGAAAATACAATAAAGAAATAACTTGAAAATCTAAATTGGTTTTGTGGACCTCAGGTCTGTCACTAATAATTCAAACACCGAAGCGAGTAGTAAGACGCATTGCAAAATATGTAACTTAGTGGATGGTTAAGCTACATGAGTTCCATCTACAAACATAATATATATAAATTGTCTTGCTCATCACGCGCGCACACACACAAAAAAAACACAAATATGAGGCAGGCTTCTTGAACGATAAAAAGACAAAACGGCTAGACTATGGACGTGGAGAATACGCTGACTTGGTGTCGCTATCTGACTCCTCAGGGCGCTGCGCTGTCTGTTTACATGTAACAGCACGGTCAACCTCGGGATAGGAAACTGGTCGTGCCAATCATGCGTCAGTGATGACTCGTGTTCATATGGGCTTTATGGACCCACAGCCGTGGGTGGAGGTACAGGGAAGTATCCAAGTACAGGACTATACATGAAATTATATTAAAGTGTTTTACATAAAGGTGCCGAGAAACGTCAGAAGTACAAATCATTCAATGATTGTAAAGGTTTTTTTTTTGTGTTAATCAGTGAAAAAGTGTGTTTATTATTGGTTAACCACTAATGTCAACAGAGGCCCTCAACAAGATACCTAATGGAAGGGAAAGGGAGGCTTAAGACGAAATTTGAGGAATACACCTGTGTTCTTCTGTTGATAAGAAGGGATCAACTGAAACCGAGAAGCTGTAAGTGTTATTGATTCATGGTCAAAGAGTTAAGGTGGGAATGTAAGGATTGTTGGAAAAGACCACTATTTTTACAGTTTTTACAGCAAAACTTTTTTTAGATAAAATAAATAAAATATTGTTTCAATAAAAATATAGAGTTTAATTTTCTTCACATGGTGAAACAAACAGTTGTTGAATATCGAATGATCATAGCGGCGTTGGATTAGAAACTTTTAAGATGAAGAGAAAAGGTTGTCATTAAATTATTTCAGGACACCCTTGACTTCAAGAATTGTTTATTCTACCATGTGAAGAAAATTAAACTCCTATGTTTGTACTGAAGTAATATTTTATTTATTTTTACCAACGTCGTTTTGATATCAGAGCTGAAAAAAAAAACACCGTCCTTTTCTCGCGTTCACTAGATCTCAATGTGGGAGTTACGAGCTCATCTCATCCCTCTAGGACTACCAACCACACTATTTTTGACGTACTTTTCTCTTGCCCTCTTGATCTCAAAATATACTCATTTTTTTATTTTCTCACATCAAGAGAAAGTATTATGACCGTGGAAAAAATCTAACCTGAGATATGACAATTATTTACTATTATGTGAACAAGAACTACAAAAAAAATTGATTTTACCATTCTATCTGTCCCCATGTCTGTCTGTCTACCTGTATGTAAAGTTGTCAGTTTGTTTGTCCCTGGCCACGGATCTAAAACGGTTTGGCGGATTTTGTCCAGACTTGATATTTAGATTTAATAGGGCTACACGACATTTTTTTCCCCCCAGCCTAACCCTTCAGTCAGAGGTGGTTTACTGATGAGTAATTCTTTTTTTATTTACAAATTTTTCGAAAATTGTACTAACAATTTTGTTTATAATGCATATCTAGTATTTGTTCGACATGACAAGCAGCACTATAGAATTGGATTTTGGACAAAAAGACGTTGAAGGGTAGTTTATTGATGACTAGTTTTTCAAAAACTTGTGATATTTTACAAATGGATTTAAGGATTTGCTATAAAATGAGTATCTTGGAAGTGTTTGAAATTACAAATAACAGTGTGTACTTGTTTTTGAGGTATAAACTCATTCATGGGTAGTTAACTGATGACCGATTTTTCAAAAACCTGTGATATTTTTAAAATGGCTTTAACAATGTGGTTCTAAATGGGTACGTTGGTAATGTTTGACATTAAAAAAATAGTACTATTTACTTATTTTTGTAGTAAAGACTTTATGGGTAGTTTACTGATGACTATTTTTCAAAAACTTGAAATATTTAAAAAATAATAATAATGATTTGGTATGCCCAGCAATTAACACTTTTTATTTGTTTTTGGGATAAAAACTCATTGATGGATGCTTACTGATTACTGACTTTTAAAAAAATGGAAATATGTTTAAAATGGCCATGACAATTTGGTTATAAATGGGTATTTGGGGATTGTTCGACTTGATAAATGACCCTTTGTAATTGGTATTGGGTAAACATTCTATAAATGCTTTTATTGAGAACTGATTTTTGAAAATTTGAATAAGTTTGAAAATGGCTATAACGGCTTTGCATAAACTGACATAAATAATATGAACATGTCGAATAAATCTGTATACTGGTTTTGGAGGGGAAATTTTGCTATGGGTAGTTTGATGATGAATTTTTTTTAAAAAGGCTTAAGCGATTTTGTTCAAAATTGGTATTGGTTGACTATCTTACATATCAATAATAAAATATATTTATTTATCTAAAATAAATAAATTAAGTATAGTTAAGAAATAATAAATTACAGAAAATTATTTTTTTAATTGACCTTGACGATTGAAATGAAAATGAAAATATGTGAGTTGTTTTTCCATGATAAATAATAATTATTTTTTATTTTTACAAATAAATAATTTATGGTGGTTAACAAATAATTTATTTTAGAAAATTTGAGTTTTGTTAAATACTTTGAACAATTTGGTTTAAAATGTAGACATAAAGAGTTATTATTGTGACTAAAATGATAATATGTGTTGGTTTTTATGAGTAAAACTTATTTAAGGGTAACTTACTAAAAACCTATTTTTGAACATTTTTTTCGGAGATGTAATACATTATGAGTATGTTTGTACTTTTGTGTCTTACCATTTATTAAAACTTACAACAAAAATTTATAAGCATTTATTATTTCCACTGAATTAAAAATCTGCCGCGTTAAATTTTTGCTTAAATTAAGTGTTGTTATTGATTTTTCCTATCAAACATACAGCCATTTTGTAGAAAGTATCTTTTTTTACATTTAATTAATCATAAGAACAAAATTAGTTATCCTGCCAGGTAAAATTCCATTCATTTCATAGGCGTAGCCTATATATTTTGTTATAAATGTATTTTAATGGTCAAATTTGTTTTCAACCAACTTGTTTTTTTCCCAATTTCATAATTATTGCAGGGAAAACCAAAATTTATTTCTCGAAGTTCATCATAAGAGGAAATCGTCTTTCGATTAATTAATGTTACCAATGTTAGTATTATCTATATTAATAAAACCATCCAGAGCCTAATATTCATATAATATTTGATTAAAGTTGCAAATAATCCTATGCTTTAGTTACCTACTTATTAGTATGAGTGATATTGTAAATTATATATTTTTAGCACCGCGTCTTACTACCCGTTCGGGTTATACGCTTAAGTACTAATTACGCTAATGGATTTGGAATTGGGAGGGTTGAGTTTAGAGGAAGTGAACCCGCATTGGCGTGGAGGGAGAGTGGAAAACCATTTAGGAAAAACCACCCCCAGTTCACCCGACCGAGATTCGAACCTCGATCTCCCCGTCGGTGGTAGAGCTCAACACGACTAGCGCATTAGCCAACTACGCCACCGAGGCGGGTTATAAATTATAGTTTATGTGATATTTTCACTCATATTAATACAATTGTGTTAAATAAAAAACATTAAACAAAAAAATAAGCTTCTTCACCTAAGTCGTTATTTTTGAACACAGTCTTTTCCCAGGATCAGGATATGGAAACCCTATGCCCCACAGAACTTTACCTAGTTGGGTAGTAAAGCTCGAACCAGGCTTTGCCTCGTGTTGCTGTTTTTAAAGAAACCCTTTGGACAAGATTTATGGTTCGAGCGTAATCTAACATCTAATTTCCAGATTAATCGGCTTTGAGACGTGCCCTTTAGACGAGTGCGTAAGAGCTTAAGAGACCACCTCGTGAACGATTACCGCTACATACAACGCGATTACGCTCAATCCATAAATCTCATTGAAGTGCAGTTTTATTACATTCTGCATTTGACAGCGCGATTGGGATCAGAGAAATATTTGTTGAATTTTAAAATATTTAGTTTTAATTTTGCTATCAATTTTTTTTAAAAAAGATGGTAAAATGGCTTCTATGGTCTCAATATCACTACTTTATAAAGAAGAATACAGAAAAAAACTCCATGATACAACGCCTGGCTCTTGCTGTATTACCTAACTAAGCTACGCGTCATATGAGGAGTGATAAGGGGGCCGTCTAGGTAAGCAAGAAATTGCCTCGCAGACGTTGCGCCCTAAAGCAATAATTAATTCTACGATAATTTTTTTTCAAAATATGGTTAACTCCAAAATAAAGTCGAAATAATCCAAGAGGAGGGCTCTTTTTCCTTAACAAACCTATAATTTGATTTCTATTAATAGAAATATATGTGTGGAAATGTGACATTGGCTCATTTTCAAAGTCTTTTTAATCAAATTTGTGTAACTATGAGAATAGGCTTGATGATAAATGTCTCTATATTTAGCCTTCCCCTAACAAATACAGTAATTTTTTGATGGGCTCACGACGGAAAATTTTAATATATTTGAAAACTAGCAAGTTAGCTTTCCCCTTTACCTTGAGATAAGAAGTTTCGTAGCTTTCTTTTCCCTCTTTCTTAATGAAATGGTAAATGGTCTGTGTAGGGAAAGGACTAAAGAGAGTATAAGCTTGGACATAATAGATAATTAGTTCCAGGAAACGACACAGACCATGGTATTTTAAGCCATGTGGCCTAAGAGCGATTATTTCTTAATTACGACTTGACTATTTTTCTTTCGTAAAGGGAAGTTTTCTGAAGGACAAGCATATTTTATTTCAAGTGTAGGAGAGGGGATTTACAATTGAATCTGTTATTTTATAACTAAAATCCATGATTTTCTTAAACAAAGATATCTAGCATTATAAAATGCCAATAATTTTATTTTTCGCATAAATTAGAGTCTGTTATTATTATATTTTCCAGTTTTCTCAAATTTTTTTGTAAAATTTGATATATAATGACTAAGTTTGATTCGTCGGGTAGAAATAAATTTTAAAAAAATATCACACACTTTTCTTTTACACAAGCGAAAGGAAAAATAACCCTCGAGTAAATTAGTTCAGGCTATCATTATCTTGTTTCAAAGAATCAATTATTTTTTTCCAAAGAGGAAGAATAAACTTCTCCAGTTACTTTTCTCATCTGCATACCCAACTTTCTTGGAAAGGCACCAGCATTCTTCTGGAATGAAGCAAGACCCTATGTTGATTTTTAATCTATTATTCTATACTTTTGGCAGTCAAACATTTCACAACAAATAATTTGTTCTTAATTTTAATTATTTTAACAGTTTTTACAATATTGAAACACTAACTTGCAAGATATACTGTAATGTTCGTGAAACAAAAATATGATTTTTTTTTTTCTAATAAATTAATAAAATACATACTATACATTAATCCCTAGGGTTATATTATTAGAATAGTTTGATAACACATTTTATTGATAGTGTATTATATAATATAGCTAGAGATCTTAAGGAACTGGCTGTGGAGGGGGAATGGAGGGAGAACGCTGGAGACAGAACGTGGAGGCAGTTTTGTGTGGTCAGCGTATAGTCTTCAAGGCATGCGATCGCCGTTAATCAATCAATTGATATTGTATAACTAAGGGAATAATAATTATTTTAAACACAGTTGACATTAGTGACTTTCAACCAATCTTTTGATTAAAGCACTTTATACCACCTCTCCTATTATAGTTGCCCTATATCTCAGGCTCCATGAGGCCATTTTATAATATTAGTTTTTTGACACTATAAAATAGCTTCAGTAACTAGGATTGACATTTTTTCAAAGCTGAATTAAGGACATTTGCCAAAGATGCAGCCAGAACATATATTGTTTTATACATTTTTTTTTACTTGTAAAATTTAACTGTCGTTATTGAATGCTCATATTATTATTGTAAAAAAATATAGGAAGGATACCTAGCATGTATTTTGAATTATTTTTTGTGTGTGTGCAAAGGCTCCTTCATTCTAAAAGGTTTGATAACCCCTTGCATACAAAGTTCTTAGAAGCTGTGCAAACGTTCGGAAATCCTGCGTTAGTTAAGAGATAGATTGCACCTCGTCTTAAAAACTCGTCCTGGCTACCCGCATTTAATTACACTGACACAGTAGGGACGGATAAAGAAAATGAATTCACATTTACCTAGAGGGAGAATGGGAAAACTCTTTAGTAAAACAAATATTCAGTACACCTTGGTGGGATTCAACGTTGACCTCCACGTGAACTATAACCAGAATAATGAGCCTGACATTTTACCCGCGTTCACACTGGTGCGTGTAATTGGTCTGTTATTTCAAAATAGAGTTCACTTCAAGATGGAGAAATAGTAAGATTATAACTTTGCCCTTAGCTTTGTAATATTAAAATATTCTTAAAAACAGATGAAATAAGTTCATTCTTAAGGATATGTCACGTGAAATGTCGCGTCTCCAAGATAAAAGTAATATGTGAGAAACGTAGAAAAACAAACAAAAATAAAACTAATTGGTACACAATAGAACATTTTAAGATATAAGAGTTGTTTTAAAGATGTGAAAGCTTTAAAAGAGCCATTCCCGGTGATAAATACCGCAGTGTGAAGATATATTCCTTTCAAGGAGGTGGCGGGGCCCTCAAACGCCCTCGGCTGAAATCGAAACTCTAGATTCGCGAGTTAAAATATTTGAAATGACTGACGCTTGATGAGCTCACGTATGATTCAACACCACGAGATGTGACTTAATACGTGTTTTTACATACTTAATTGTATTGCGTAAGTGATATATTGGGACAGTTAACGAATTTCACTGTCACACGTGCTTCAAGACACAATAGCGGCAGATAGGAAGGAGGGATAAAATTAGTGATGTGGATTTTCTTTGTGTACAAGCAACTTAAGTGTCTTATCACCCTCCTAACGGTTTGAAGTATTAAGGGAGGATGAGACTGTTCATTAAAAGATGAGTTTGTATAAAAGGCTACGTGGGATTTGTTAAAAGCTCAGTTCTCTGAGGTGTTCAGAAAACAGATTCAGCTATTGGTATTCCCCCATGTTTTTCAAGGTAAGTTAAATCAAAATATTAGGCAAAGGATAAAATAAACTCACATTTTGTTTCAAACTGATAATTATAGTCCAATGTTGGCAATAAATAACAGATACATTTAAAAATAATTTAATCGGAATTCTTCGGTTGGTTGGATATATTTTGACGCGTTTAAGTTATTAACATTACAAACACACACTCACAAAATGTAGTTGAAAAAAACACTAACTTGACACTAGAGTCAAAATTGGTACCATTGACTTTGTACACCAACTCTACTATTGAGCTCGTCCGACTCGTCTCGTGTCCGGGTTTATAGCTCATTCATTATTTAATGGATTGTTTCAAAATATATTAACATATTTTGTTATTTATAACAATATATGGCAAAACAATTAACACATAGTTGTTTTAGATAAGGTTAATAATAGGGTAGACTAATATTATAAACAAAACAAAAAAGTTTGAGGCAAACGAAATTCTAAATTATAGGCCTACGTTTTATAAAATAATATCCACAGTATATAAATAACTGGATTGATATAATTCAACATCACTTTATAAACAGTAAGGGAGATAACCCTAAAGGGTAGTAAGACACGGTGCTATATATATATAAATATATATATGCCAAATTAAGTGTATAAATGAATTTTACCTTAAAATCAGTGAACCTATGTTATATTTAATGAAGAAATACCGTAACTGTTAAGACAGATATTATTTCCAAACTAAATAAAATTTGAATATGACATGAAGATTTCATCCAAGTATATTTTAAGATTGTAATAAAATATAAACATCATTAAATATAAAGCTATGAAAGATTCTCTCAAAATCTAGGAAACTAGTAACGAGGGTAAAGGGGAGAATTTTTCACGATGGTATCAAATTGGTTTACAAACCAATGAAAATAAACATTCACAAATATCTCAACCCCACGCAAATGTGTATGTACCTATGACAAATTACCATACCAGTCCTAACAATTAGTGAATCAATTAATAATCTCTGTTAAAACGTAATCGTCAAAGTATTTGGAGAATGATTAGGGCATGTACTAGTTTATCTAAAGCAATTTTTGTTTAAATTACTAAGCTTAAAAAAATTAAATCTAAATAATGACATAAAAAAAACGCCTATAAACGCCTTTCTGATAAATATTTATGTACTGTATGTATATATATAAATATATAATAATCTCGTTACAATATATATATTAATACATACTGTAATGAGGTTAGTGTCTGACTGCTAGTAGTGCGGTGCCGGCACGCTTGTCATTTGTCTGCGCGCTTTCTCTCCTCCTACCCTTATCCTTGTTTAACAGGTAGCAAGCCAGCCTCACAGCTTTGAGGATTATAGGAAACAGGGGGGAGCTCAATAGAAAGTGATGCATATAGAAGAGTCTGGGCTACAACCAATATCATTGATGAAGGAACTGCAGTTGTAATGGGAAAAAAAAGCGTTATCTTTGCTCTCTATCGGTTAACTCTTGCCAAATCTCCTCACTTTGAGCTATATGGGAAGGTGGTGTGCTGGGGTAAGAAGGAGCTACTGGAAGCATCGATTAACGAGCATTGCGAAACTTATTTTATATTTGAGAGGAGATTGACCAAACAGAAACGATAGAATGACAATGCTGTTTCCCAATAGTAATCAGGGAGTTCCCTTGGAGATGATATCCAATGTGATTTCCTTAGAATCCACTGGAGAAGTCTAGAAATGGAGGATTTATGTCTCTTTACTGAGACCTCTATACATGTTTGGCGTTGGCTCAGCGGAGCTCCAGTCCGAGTTAAGGCTAGTCAAGTGAATTTACTGGCTTGTCCAGGATAGCGTGCCCGGGAATGAGCAGCGTGCTCAATGAGTGGGCTGGCGTGTCCATTGAGTGAATTGGCGAGCCTAGCGTTAATGTAACGCAGGTTTATGCAGTGTCTCGTGGGCAGGGACCAGTGGTGGTGTGACTTTCTAGTTCCAAAAGAGCTTGTTCGGTAGCTGGCCAACGTGTCCGGGGCGAGTACAAAGTGTCCGGGTGTTTGTGAATCTCAGGTCAGCGCGATATATATGTACCAATGTGCCGATGATCAGTAGAGAACTTACGTGAATGACACGGGTGACGAAGGCATTGATTGTTCTTGTGAAATGTGTTGATGATGAGCATTGTTGTTGACTGCATTAAATATTTGAAGAGATATGACTTTTATCGTTATTAATTTAATTTAATTCTAATTTTATGTGTTCTCATCCACTTATTAATTTACATACATAATTATGACTCTTATTATTTAATTTAATGACTTGTTTAGTTGTAATTAATTTAATTCTATCAATGCATGTGTTGTCTTATTTTTAATAATCAATCCCTTAATATTCTTTTTGTCTTTGTGGATTTTTAATGGTTTTTNAACTCGGTGGCCTTAGGATAAAGTGCTCGCCTCAGGACCTGATGTTTGTGGGTTCGAATCCCACCGTGGTCAATGGGTTTTTCTTGGGAGATAATCATCCATTGCACAACTTCCCTCGGAGGGAAATTAAAGCCATTTGTCCCATGTCAACTGTTGCATGTAAATGAATACTGGAAAGTATGTGACAATATTTTTTCCGTCAAAGTTGGTAATCCCTTTCGTTCTCACTAAAATAAAGTATAATGTGATGGTCAGTTTAGAAAGGGTACGTTAAATACGTTAAACAAATTAAATTACTGGTTTTTAACTAGCATTATACTCTAATATCCTGAAAATAATTTGCGTTTCACATGGCGACATTACTATGTATTTTAATATATATAATAATATATATAATTATATAAATATTTACCCATAAGCAACCCTTTTCTTTTCTTCAAACAGAGGAAGAAACAAAATCTTGGTTTTATTTTTCTTTCATCCCGATTGAATTAAATTTTTAAAATTCCAGCTTTAAGGTGCATATGTTTGTGCACAGGGGCTACTTATTTTAAAATTTCAGCCCTTTGTGTGTGGTAGATATCGCTCACGGCTTATGACAAACAGAAAAACAAATTCTTCACTTTATTAATATAAAGATTTGAAGAGTATTTAGACAATTTTTTTAGACCTAATATTTTGGTATAATTAATATAATATATCCTAGTTTGAAATAATTAATAAAATCAATAAGTGTTTGATTTAATTAATGCATATTAAATAATTATATATGTCTATATCTTTGAAAGGGTGTATATGTATACCCTTCTAAAAGATATATACATATATACTTATTTAATATACATTAATTATATCAAACACTTTTTGAATTTATAGAAATATATATATATATACAGACAAACACACACACACGCACACTTTAGAAATATGTTTGGACAACTTTGTTTTTTGAAATAAATATCTGGATTTATGCTAAATAATATAAAATATTAGTTGTTTTATAATTTATGTGTTTGTACAGCCCTTGTCCACCCTCCAGATCTTTTCATGATTACAATTAACGTAAATATTGCAAATTGATTAACATAATTATTGTTAGACCACGGTAGGTAGTATATTTGAGGGTTGTTTAGAGAATATGTATTTGTTTGAAGTACATTTTTTATTCAAATAATTAATTTATTCCCATTTTAATAATTCTATGATAAATAAAATAAATTCTATGTTAGACCACACAAACTTTTCCTCGCTTATTTACCTTAAAATGTAGCAATTGACTCTTGGTTCGGAAGATAAAGAAAACAAAATAATATACATTGTTACATAATTATAATGTAAAATATAACTCACAATTACCGAAGAAAAAAATGAAATAATATATACTGTTACAGAAAGATCACGGTTCACAACTCTATGCGGCAGATATTATTTGAAACTTTCTGTCACCACCAGATAGGCACTAGTTTTGCTTTCCTTTTTACTTTCTCGCTATCTTACAGCTAGAGAAAGTATTGGTATCGTCAAAAAAATCGAACTCAAGATTTTCATGACTCCCTGAATCCGAAAATGTGATCTTTGAATTTCCGTCTGTCTGTCTGTCTATCTATCTGTCTGAACCTCTGACTAGAGCCTAAACTATTTTAACGATCGGGCTAAAACTTGGTATCTAGGGTTTTCATAGGGTTGCCCTGAGGGGTTTTTGGAATTGAATATCTATCCCTAAAATTAAGGGTAGTTTACTGAAGGGCAAAAAGAGAAAGAGTCGTTTTTCTCAAAATCGCCTCTACGATTTTGATTAAATTTCATTTCTAAACATTTATAAATATCCCAAACAAAATGGCTACTCTCAATACCTCGGCAAAATGACTTTAAGGGCTCCGGTCTGATGCGTAGATTAAATTTTTTTTATCATATCTCCAAAACTATTTAAGATATGAAATTACTTATCATTACAAATATGTATATCTATTTATAATACAAATATTTTATTCGAAACAAATTTTTATGAAACAAATAACGTTCAAGCTATACGCAAATATATATATATATTTATATATATATTTATATATATATACAGAGCCCTGCTTTTATGGTGAATAAAAAAGCCCAATTTCGTTTTTAAGTTTCCCAAAAGCGGTGAATTACAAAAATCCTATTTTTGCGACGAAATTATCGAATTAAGATAAAAGCGTTAAAAAAGTGGTATTTACCAAACTTTCGTGATTAAGGTGACTTTGTTGGGTTAAAACTAGACTTCCAGGACAATATTTGAAACAGGTAAACTAAACATATTGAAGTTAAAACCAAAAATTACATTTTGTTTGGACAAAACGGTAAAAAAACACTAATCCGCAAAAAAAATTTCTGTCAACTTATTAAAAAAGTAAGATTAAGCGGCAGCTGGTCCGGGAAAAGTATGTACAAGTCACAAAGACAAAATATCACACAAAAATCATCTTGTTAATACACAAAAATTGTGACTATATTTTTAAATCTTAATTTAGGCTAGAAAAATACAAAATAACTACTCAACATCACCAAACTGC
>CABFWB010002100.1:112161-123196 GCA_902151455.1 Timema bartmani | reverse complement strand
TGTACATGTATAAGTATCTATATATATGTACATATGTGTACATATAGTTTATTAGGGTAGTGCAGGATGCCAAATCTTGGGAAAAAAATTCGGGAAATTGGTTTTTTCCTAAATTCGGCTGGGAAAAAATATTTCCTGGGATTTTCAGGAGTAAAATAAAAAAGCTACAATTAAAGAACGTTTAAATTACCTTACAATTCAACTGAGCTTCAATAAATAACATAACCTGACAATTTACTCTAACTGAGGGAAATATCTATTCCTGAAAAGATTTGTTGCAGGAAAATACATTTCTAGCGTAAAATAATAATAAAAGAAGCTTTCAAATAGCGAATTATTCATGAAATACATCCTCACCACACTTATTTGCATAATTACATGTCTAGTAACTAATTTTTATTATTTGGAATGGCATCCATTTGCTATTGTATCAAAGATAATTTTAGTTTGATAAACCAATATTTTTGAAGGCCAACAATTATTTTAATGAGAGCTGTAATAACTAAAATACAAGAGGTAAACAAACACACTGGCTCAGTTGATAAATGTGTTTGTTATTCTTATGGATAAGACTGTGGCTTACTTTTATTTATTCATTTCAGATTAAATTGAATATTTATGTTTTACTGTGTAATTAGCTATTAGAATTTAAGCTATGAGTTTTTTTAAACGTGTGTGGATAGCACGTGTTCATAAATGATACCAAAATAATTACGTATAATTTTACTGTTTGTAACATTTGTTACAATTAAGTTACAATCTAAAGGAAATATACAACCAAACACCAGTTTATTTTAGAAAAATTTCGCATGAGGGAAATAAATTTTAACTTAACAAGTTAATAATGGGCCTAAGCTCAGTCGGTAGCGTGTCTTTCTACTGAGCTAAGGATCCCGGGTTCGATTACTGGCATGGTCGAAACGTTTATCATTGGTGAAATGTGGGTTTACCCTCTCAAATTGGTAAATTAACGGCCGGTGACTGGATGTTATGCCTGTTCTAGTCTTAAGATAGATTGTAAGACAACTGAAGCTACGACAGGCCTAACCAGTCGGTATTAGAAAGTATATGGCTTGAATAAAAAACTGACCTGGACTATAGGCTGTAAACAGTAATGGATGTATATAATATGTTAATAATGGGAATGTTCTTCTAATGGAAGGATTTTCCTACGCACAGCTTATCTTCATTTTCTATATTTGTGAATACTTGAATTATTATCTGCCCTGAAAAGTTCATAATTAAACTTGAATACAAATCATCACAAAACAATCCCTTTTATTACTATATATAACTTAATATTTTTTAAATAATTAATTTATTTTATTATGATTATGTGAGAGGCTTGGAGGCCTTCCTGTAAAGTAGCTTTCGGGGACTGATGATAATATAAAACAATATAAAGAATAATTCTCCAAGTGTCACAGTCATCAATTAGAGAGTTCACATAAATTTGCTAGGAGCTTTGAAATTATGTTAATAACAGATATAATTTAAGAAAATATCTAGTGTTATACTGATAGATTAAGGTGGGATGGAATGGTACGTGAGAAAAGGCAGGTGTTTTTGCAGTTTTAATCACAAATTATTTTTGGCTAAAATTCATAAAATTTTGCATCAGTACAAACATAAAGTTTAATTTTCTTCCCATCATGATACCAACAGTTCCTGACTATCTGTCACGAGCATGGTGGCAGTGCCTAACAATCTTTTTAAATAAAGAGAAAAAGTTATCATTAAATTCCAGAACACTCTTGACAGATATTCAATAAATTTTTATCTCAGCATTCGAAGAAAATTAATTTCTATGTTTGTACTGGAGCAATATTTTATTTATTTGAGCCAAAAAATGGTTTCGCCATAAAAACTTCTAAAACACTCGATTTTTCTCGCATCCCGTTCCATCCCACCTCAAAGGTTATTATTAGAGTATCGTACGTTATTGCCCAATAAATAAAATGAAATATGAATGAAAGTATGTATGTATGATAGTATTATAAACTGTCCTATAAAGTTAAATTATGCTCCATTAATATAATTATGGATTATTTAAATTGAACTCGCTTGGTTGGCCCCATGGTCTGAGGTGTCAGTTTCACAATAGACTAGACTGCCAATGACGTGGATATCGTGGTTCTATCTCCGTTGGGTACACTGAGGGTGATTTTTCATAAATGGTATCCCACTATTTTTCTACACATGCATGGGAAAAGTATCAAAATATAAAAGTTATAATTATTACTATTATTTTTTATTTTACTTTCTTATGCAATTATGATTGTATATAATATAAGGTATTTGTGTAATTTAAAGTGCTGGCCTGTTATAGGTCTTGTGACTATTGGCCAGCACAATAATAAGGTATAATAATAATAATAATAATAATAATAATAATAATAATAATAATAATAATAATAATCATTATTAATATACAATTTCACATTGATGAAATAATAATACTAGATTGACTAATATGATCAATAAGCTATGAAATGGACTCGAGACTGGTTTTCGAATATTAGATTAAATATAAAATGTAATAGATTTAAGTAATTAAATTAAGTGCTAGAATTATGTTAGTTGTAGGAATATACTTAAAAGGAATGAAATGTATTTATTAAATATTCACACAATTACATGTATATATGATATTTATGATGAGGCACCAGCTGACAAGCACATGGTGCTTAGCTGGACCAACTTTAGTGATTAAATATATGTACTCCAGATACAATAAAAAAGTAGTAGTAGTAGTAGTAGTAGTAGTAGTAGTAGTACTAGTAGTAGCGTTAGTTTTTTTAAATTGTATCTGGCGTACATATTTCTAATCATTGAACATGGTCCAACTAAGCACCATGTGCTTGTCAACTGGTGCCTCATCATAAATGCCATACATAAATTTAATAGTGTAAATATATAATAAATACATTTCATTCCTTTAAGTCTATTCTTACAACTAACATAATTCTAACACTTAATTTTGGTAGTAGTAGTAGTAGTAGTAGTAGTGGTAGTGGTGGTAGTGGTAGTAGTAGTAGTAGTAGTAGTAGTAGTAGTAGTAGTAGTAGTTTTTTTATTGTATAAAGATTACATATTTTCAATCACTAACCATGGTCCGGCTAAGCGCAATGTGCTTGTCAGCTGGTGCCTCACCATAAATATCATGCATACATGTAATAGTGTAAATATATAATAAATACATTTCATTCCTTTAAGTCTATTCTTACAAATAACATAATTCTAACACTTAATTTAGTTCCATAAATCTATTACATTTTATATATCTAATATTCGAAAACCAGTCTCGAGTCCATTTCTTAGCTTATTTTTCATATTAGTCAATCTAATATTATTCTTTCATTAAGTCTGTGAGCCAATTAGCCATTTTTTTATTTCTCTCTTAACGTTTGATATTTTATCTATTCCCAAAAGGGTAGCCAGTTATCATGTTAAAAATTGTTGGTATTATTATTTTCATGTGTTGTTTTCCATATTTATTTATGTATAAAGGTATTTTATACTGTCGTTTCCTGGTGTTGTGACTATGAGCCTGTCTTACTTTATATGTTTCTGAATAGTAGTACTGAATTATTATTTTATAGTTATACAGGTTTTTTACTGTCAATGGTTTCCACTCCTCATTTATGACTTTGGTACTTTTGTTGCTTTCATTCATTATTTTAAGAATTTTAATTTGAATATTTCTTAATTGATAAATATAGATCACTTGTCTTTCCTCAGGAAGTAATACCATAGCCTAGATGTGATTCACTTAGCGTATGATACACTATTTTTAGAATATCAAATGTAGCATATTGTTTTAGTATACATATATCAACAATTCCCGCTCTTAGCTTCCTACTCATTATGTCTATGTGAATATTCCACTTCATATGAGAATCAATCATTAATTAGCCCAAGGAAGTTATATGTCTCAACTTGAATAAATGTTAAACAACTACACGGTTTTATATTATGTAAAGAATCTAAGCAATTACCTTTTATATTTATTTTATACTTTATAACATGCGGTAGTCTGATATGCATTGTTTGCGTTTTTTTATGTTAATTATTAATTTCTAATTATTAAATCTTGAATCCAGTTTTGTATCTTATTTAAAGTCTTCCTGCAACATTTGTTTAGCTCTATCTTCATTTTTGTGCACCGCATACAGCATTTTTTCGTCAGCATACATATATATACTGCAGTTCTGTATACAGTTTTACATTGTTCTTGTATAGATTAAGTATAGTATTGGCCCAAGAATATATATAGCCTTGAGGTACTCCAATATTTAAACCCAATTCTTCACTTTTTATATTATTTTATTTTAACTACTATTTTCCTATTTGTTAGGTAATCCTTAAACCATTCATATTCCTACATTATTATCTTTGATACCAATTTTATAAAGTGATTCTAGTAAAATAGCTTTATCCAACGTGTCGAACGCTTTCTATATGTCTATAAATGCTATAGCTATGTGTTTCTTTTCGTTTAATTTCTCTAGCTTTGATTAGTAAAAGTATGTAAAAGTATTTCCGTTTTTTTAAAAAATCTGTATTGTATTGTTTTTGGTTAGTTATTTTCTATTTATCTAAATAATTTATCAAGTAGTTGACAACGTATCTTTCCATTATTTTGTCTAAAACTGGTAGAATTGCTATAGGTCTGTAATTTCCATAATATAAGTGCTTCCCTTTTTTATAAATTGGTCTAATATTTGCGATTTTAAGTTTTTACGGAATTACACCCTGTTTTATACTTAAATTAATTAGTTTTTTTTATCAACAGGGTAATTTGGCTGATGATAGTTTTCAAGTCTTTAATTCTGATCTATCTATTCCCTGGTTTTTAATTGTATCTAATTTATCAATAATGTATTTTATTTTGGAACTCATCCCAACTAACGTTTTAGAGTTTAACTTTAACTAAGTTCTCATCAAGTTTATCCAATAAAATAGAGCTATTATTAGTTTTACTATAAAAATCATTATTTTTGTTGGATTCAATTTATAATGCTACTATATAATGATCAGTAATTTTAGACTTTATTATATTGCTTGTTATTTGTCTGGTTGTTCGAACATATATGTGATACAGGCACGATTTAACCAAGTTACTTCACAATATTTCTTCCCCTGTAACTATATTAATTGTACATTCTAAGCCATGAGAAGCAAGCATATTGTTATTACTTTCTATTGTTATGTCATTTGCATCTAATATGTTTATATTTATATAACCTACAAAAACTATTTGTTCATTTAATGGAACTAATTTAATTATGTCACTAATATTCTGAATAAAATTGTACTTATCCCACTTTGGTGATTTGTAGATACCTAGTAAATTAATTTTAGAGCTATCACTTAACTTAATTTTAATTAATTTAGATTCGCATAGTATTTTTTTATTTTCTAATATCTTTGTCTCAAGGCTATTTCTATAGTACATAATTACACCTCCCCCATAGCTATTGGGCCTATTGCCCCAGCATTTATTATAACCATCAATATTATATTGAATAACCTGCTTATAATATGATTTTATTTTGGTAAGCACTATAATGTCTATTTTACCAATAGCATTTCCCAGTAAAGTAATAAGTTCATCAAAATGTTTGTTTATGGATCGTATATTAAGGTGAATAATATAAAGGTTATTCTTATTCTATACCTTGCATACTAATAATTCGGACCATTCATTGGGATCGTCATATTCTTGACATTGTATAGTCCTAATATCGTCTTCAATTGTTGTTATATCTTCATTTTCCTCATTTTCCTCTGCATCGGTTGTTTGTTTATGTAGTCGTATTCTGTTTTTGTTGACAACACTATTTTCACTTTTAATTTGCTTGATCATATCTTAATATATATAATTCTTCTATACGTGTGTATCTCACTGAACTCCTCCTAAACGGCTGGACCGATTTTGATGAAATTTTGTGTGTGTGTTTGAGTGGATCCATAGATGGTTTAGATTCACAATTGGACCCGGTAGGTGGTGCTACAATCGGGTTCTAGGATTTTTTTTTATTATTTAGGGATTTTTTTTTGGGGGGGGGGACTTTTTTTTTAGATTTTTTGCATATCAGAACATGTAACCTCAAAATTTCACCCACCACCACCACCACCACCCCCCAATATCCATTGTGAATTTGTAATTGTGATGATCACATAGTATTTGTTTTATTATCGAAATCAATTATGCCACCCAAACGAATAGCCAACGTTCGGGCAGGACGACGTCTGTCGGGTCCGCTAGTTTATAATATATTACAAAACAAAGAACATGCTAGTTTAAACTAAAGGGGCACACTTTATTTTGTTATTACTTTTAGTTAGGTCACCTTCTGCCTCTATCTTAAAGCTGATTTCACCATCACTCCTGCGCACGTAAATCTTACCATTTTTTATTCATACATATTTATAGTCATTTTCCCTGCATTTGTTTTTAACTTGCCACAATAGATTTTTGTTAAATGGGGTCAGGTTCTCGTTGATTTAGATAAACCTCTCTGTCCCTTTTTCAATTACCATTTTATTGGTAACTATTTGACGCCTTTTTTCTAGCCATGTGTTTCTTACAGATTTAGATGAAAATTGGATAATCACTGGTGTTGGTATATTTTGGCACTTATGAGGTAGGCGATGTATTAACTCAATATGATTTTTTTCATATGGCAGTTCTAAACATTTAGCAATGTCTTCCATGACTGTACACAAATATTCAGGTGTGCGCGTTTCTAATCCATGAATTCCCAAGTTAATATTTCTTCCGTATTACTCAATTTGATTAAGTCATTTTTCACTATCTTGAATTTTCTTGTATTTTTGCTTGTCTTCCTCGTATAATACTTTTCTTTTGTTAAATCCCTATTATTGTCTAACAGTTCTTTCATTTCCTTTCTCATATCATTGTAGAAATCAAATAGCTTGGACATGTTATTTTCTAGTATTTCGTGGTACTTGTTTTGTTCTTCTCTCATCAATTGAATTAATGTCTTGAGGTCTTCATCAATTTTAATATCTGTAAGGGATTTATTGCCATTCCTCGGTGTGTCAATTCAGATAGCCCGGAGCACTCATAATGATAATAGTTTTCACAATTATTGTGACACTTTACACAATCCCTGTCTGGAGTTATACTTTCATCAAATCTGCCACATTTCGACATAGTGATTAATTTATCACGCATAAAAGTAAACTTAGTTTTAACAATTTTACCACTTGACGCTTTCGATTTTAAAAGCTATACACAGTACACAGGCCGCGCAGAGTTAGGCAGACACGTCCGACCCACACGAGCTCACAGACTACTACTAGTAGTAGTAGTAGTATTAGTAATGGTGGTTGTAGTAGTAGTAGTCTGTCAGTACTGTAGTAGTAGTAGTAGTAGTAGTAGTAGTCTGTCAGTACTGTAGTATGTAACTTCAACTTCATAAAAATCCCATTTTCAACATTGTTAAGTGTGTCCCTTTATGAGTGTTCATGACTCAGCTTACCAAAAAATTAGTATCACGTTTCGCCACTGGTTAAACACTAGCACAATCAAAGAGTTGGAGATGAAATAGTCACTCCAACTCAAATTACATTCTTTATAATCATTCTTTTATAACAAGAACAAAAAGTGTGGAATAAATTAATCCTAAATATTAATTTTCGATGATTAATTTACGTTAAATTTCATTCAAATCCAACCCAGTATATTCGTTGATAGGGAACGTGAAACTACCTGGCACTCAAACACAATATATTTAAGTATTTAGATCAAGCACCGAGATATAAGTGAAGCATGTGAATCTAGGGTGATCATGTCGTATACGAACCCGGTCAGGATCCGAACCAAGGAAGCCGAGACGAATATGACCGCGTGCCGTTAGAATGGTTCACGCCAAAATGGAGGCCAAAGGTTGGACCTTAATGATTACAAATATTAAATTTTAAGTTTTATAATTAAAAAAAAAGTGTTTTTAAAAATATAATACCATTTCATTTTAAATTACATCCAACCCAAAATGTCGCTCTTCTGAAATTAAGGAAAATTGTAAGAAACATAGATCTAGCGTTCCTCAAATATATAAAGCTATTCTTAAAAGGATCTTCAAATAATACTTTACATACTAATTTAGTATTAATTTAATTGTTTGGAGCTTCAGAACTTTTATACTAATAAGAAATACTGTATGAGGATATTTACCTTCAAGTGGGTTGTAGAGTTGAGTATACAAGTCCAATATTTAAAAGCTCAAATTAATTTATTGCTTTAATTAATTTAGGCTCCAATATCAATTATTATTTTTTTTAAACATAACTATAGAGATAGTTTTATTTAAAGTACAAATTAAAATTAACTAATAGTACAGGCTG
Source organism: Timema bartmani (assembly GCA_902151455.1). Classification (NCBI taxonomy): domain Eukaryota; kingdom Metazoa; phylum Arthropoda; class Insecta; order Phasmatodea; family Timematidae; genus Timema; species Timema bartmani. The sequence continues at coordinate 114,820 of CABFWB010002100.1, read as the reverse complement.
ATCCAGCTTCAAGATTCCTGTTTAAAGAGGGCCAACACTGTGATTGGTACTTTCATTATATTTGTCTTCATTGTTATTAAAGCAGATACTAACACATTGATTTCGATTAAACACAGGTTAAGAACTATCTTATCGTCTATTTATTATTTGTTATAGTCTATTCCCCCTAATAATAATCTTTAAGTATTAAATTAAAATACCAGTCTATTTAAAAATGAATTTCTCAAAACTGGTCAGCGATGTCGAAATTGGCAAGAACTTGGGCCACAACTATCTGAATGCTACATATTATAGTCTTTGTTTGAAAACACATTTTTTACATGTGAGGTCTGAGGGGTTTAAAAGAATAAATTCGGCACTGAACAAGCAAATGGTATCCTTTATTTTAAAACTTTTGCTGAGCTTTTCATCTTCATATATTTAAGAGACCTAACTGTTTTATGGTAACTAAAATAAATTATATGGATATAATTGAACTCCTTAATCATTTATTATCCTTATCCATAAAAACCAACATAATTTTATTCAATCATAATTTTATCCAATCATTTACTTATTTTTTGCTATAATTTATTTCACCTATTAATAGTATTGAAGAAATAAATTAAATTACCAGTCAAGGGATCAATCAGAATGTTCTAGCTTTCAAAGCTTCCCAGCAACCTCTTTCTCATCTTTCGACAGTCTGAAGAACCGAGAACATCACGTGTTCTTTTCTCCAATCACATTCTAGAAGCCGGATGCCCTTTAGACGCGAACAAAAAAATATTGGGATGAAAGGGTGAGCGTAAATAGAATGTAGTACAGAGAACATTGATTGTAGGCCCCAACTGGTAGTACGAGTGGGCATTATGAGTCTGGATTGGTGCACACAACAGCGCCCAATTGACCCTCTCAGACGAGGCTTAATGACCTCAGATTGGACCGAGAGCGAGAGAAAGAGACTGGAATCTTCTCCATCAACAATGGACGAGCCTCGCTGTCAGTGGCGTAATGCGTGTTTAGGTTCCTTTAATATTGCGCATGCGCATGGATTGTCTTGAACCATCTAGATGAGCCTACTCTTTGAAACCCACTAAAATAAATTAATCGAAAGGACATTCACCTTTCTTTGAATTAAGAAGAATGATTTGGAAATAGCCAGTGTGAGTTTTAAAGATCTTAAATTTGGGTTGTATATTGATTTATTGAGACGATATGCACTAATATAGAAAGCGTTGACAACATTATCATGAAAAGTTTTATTATTCTAACTTATCTCATTGAATTATGCAAGTAAAATAATGTGTAGGTGACCATGAAAGTGCTCAGTCCAACACAATAAAAATAACTGGTGTTACTTCATTGGGAAATTTGAAGAAGGGAGTCAAACCGAAATTTGTATCGGTTCTGGTTCCGGTTCCTGTTCTATAAGCAAACATTTTAAATGTTCCGGTTCTTTTCGGTTTCTGATAGTGTTCCGGTTCTGGTTCTTTATTTTTTTTTTATTTTTTTCAATTCGGGCTACGTCAATGTACTAGATTCGATAATGGTATTTTAATGAATGAGGAACATTATATTTTATATTTAAAGGAAGTGTATCCACATTTGCGTGGAAGCAGAGTGGAGAACCACTTTGGAAGTAACAATCTGGATCAAAATATTGCTAGATTAAAAAAATATTATAACGTACCTTAATAACAATAGTGCATCCTTCTAATTAGCACCTTGATCTGTCACCACCAATCTCTTAGTCAAAAAACTTCCGAGCTGAGTTTTCTTTAACGTACCCCATCAATAATAATATTTAAACCACTTACTAACAAACAAAAATAATCAACTCCGCACTGTACACAAGGAACACAGTCACTGAGCTTACTTCCTAATTCAAATATTAGTGAAAGAATTTAAAGTTTGCATTTTGCCAGCCTCCATCTCTCTTTTCCCAGTATTATAAGCTGTTCAACCAACCACCAGATTATCAGTTTTCTCTTCCAGGAAGTACTAAGTACAATAGGCTTAAACTGAGTGTCCAAAAGAGATGATTTCTTAATTTATGTATTTCAACTTCTAAGGAATGGGGTATTAACTGCTGTCTATCAAAGCCAAATACAGCTTTTTAAACCTCTAGCTTAAACATTAAAGTGAGAAAACAGAACAATGTGACAGTCATGACATCCTTCTGGAATCTAAATTCATTAGTGTGTATTGCTAAGGGCTCATTAACTTTTTTCTAATCACCTTAGGAGAGAGGTTTCAAACAAAGTAGTAAACTAAAATATATCAAGCCCTTTCAGAACGTACTGAGAAAGTGGAAAACACAACATTTCAAAATTAAACTAAGCTTAGGAAAGAAAAAAATAAATGGTATGGTGCACCACACAGACTTTCTATCTCCTTTGTCTTACTATCCCTTACGAAGGGAGATTTGGGGAAAAGGGGGTTACAAAATAATGAAATAAAAAAGATTAATATTGGGTCCACAAGGGTCAACACTTCGTATTAAAATTTCGATTTATGGTTAAAATTTTAACATTTTATAAGGTGTTGCACATCTTCAAGTCATCGCATTGATATTTAATTATTCATTTATACATTTTGACCAATAAAAAATGTAAATATTGACTATTGAGTCTAAAATGGAGATAGATCATTGCTATGCAAACATTTCTCCTAAGAG
>CABFWB010002100.1:65309-110686 GCA_902151455.1 Timema bartmani | reverse complement strand
GGGGGGGGGGGGGGTAAATCTTTGTTTTGGGTGAATTATATAGGGTATATTAGCGCAAACGGTTATACAATCATTAATATAGTTGCTGTCATAACTACTTCAGAGCTCTATTGTCAAGATTGATCAATTTAATTTAGAAAGCTGTGTTTTTCAACGTTGTAATATTTTATATTACGAATATCTAATATACATAAATATGATTTTAATAAATTACTAATTTTGTCGATCCACAAATCACACATTAGCTTACACCTACTAATGTATAGTGGTAATATCTTATCTTAGCTTCCTAATTTGTCTTATTTAAGTTTAAATTTTAATGTAAAAGAGTTCGAAGCACTTTTATTAAGTACTTTTCATATTGCTACGCGCCAAAAGGGGTCACAGCTGACAATGAATGTCAGTGCTAAACTCTAATTTTTAAAATTTTTAATTACACCTCTATCAGTGATAGTGAGAGTGGCCGGCACGATCCTGTATACTAATTGTATTACATATTAACTACGGATGTACCGTACACTATCTTTCCCAACATGGAAATAAAATTATCCGAACGCGTGCCATGACTGACAAGTGTAAAACAGAAAAATAAATCAAATAAAGACCCCCACTCCCGTGGTTTAAAAAAAAAATTAATACCACGTTTTACTGCCTGTTCAGGTTTTACGCATATATACTAATTACGCAAATGAATTAGGGATGAGGAAGGTTGGATTTAGAGAAAGTCTACCCGCTTTTGCGTGGAGGGAGAGTGGAAAACCACTAAAAGAAAACCACCCTCAGTGCACCCGATGGGAATTATAACCCCAATCTCCCTGACATTTGCAGTATAGTATGTTGCGAGCGTGGCACCTTAGACAATACGGCCATAGAAGTAGGTCACTCCCTTGTTACAAACCTATTAAAAAATTTTCAAACCGAAGCTTCCAGAAGATTTAATCCCAGAAAATACTCCCATTGGTCACCTCATAAAATATGGACCAAACAACTGTTCTATACTGTTAGCAAATATTCCCCCGGGCCGTGCCCTATGTGGTCCAAAGAGGGAAACAACCAACATTACTTGAATGTTTTTTATGGTTCTATCTTGTAGGTGGCAGCGACTCTCATATTAGGGGTTGGGTTTTCTTTTCCACGTCGCTAGAAGGTTATTGCCCCGGCCCACAGACAAGATTTATACCAGATCCTCAGCCTTACGGAAATTTCGCTGATCAACTTGAGCCAGGATGAGTCCATCAACACTCTGGTTAGCTAATAGCTAGTGTCAGTGCTCAGTGATAAGAGCACTTCCAAATGTGCAGTTGTTAAACAACTCACTTTTAACATGTTCGTCATAAAGGGACCATTACAATCGCAATGAGCAGCTGCTTAAGTTCTTTGTAAGGTAGGATTATGTGAAGAGTGGGTTGGGTCACTACCTGAACCTAGATTTGTGGAAGTCGGCCAATTGACTGGAGATGGATATTTATGGCCTCTTTCTTGTGAACCCATGTTTAAAATTAGCTTTTATTTTATGCCCGTTGATGGCACCTTGCGATCTTCGTGTTGAAAGATTCAATCTATTCACAATGATCACAGCCATTTCAACCTGGAAGCTGTGGGTCTGATGTATACCTCATCTGTGCCCTGGAAGGAAACTCGCTGTTGCCTAAGTGTTTCCTTTAAAATATCTTATTTTGACAATGGTCAGTAAAAATTGCACCAATATTGTGCTTCGGATGAATAAAAATTAATATTTTTATAGGAAGCATGTTAATTGAAATATTTTAATAAGCCTTTCATTTGGAATTTAAAATATAGTTGAGTAAAATTGGTTTGTTTAATTAAGAAAGTGACTATACAGATAGTTTTGAATCTGTTGAATCTATAGTGTCAAGTTGAAATCAAAATTTAGAAGTATTTTATTATATAAATAGTGCTTTAATGCAACAGAGGTGAAAATACAAATATAATATTAAGAATTAATAATTTATCATTTAAAAATTGAGCTATTAATGGCCACTTAATAATCGTAGCGTTGGAAACCTTATCAATTTGTAGGAGATTTTTATTTTCTTCATTGATAATATGAAACATAAAAAACAAATATATATAAATAGTATATCATTTAAGTGAACGCATATAATTTTTTTTAACCCAAAAGCTTACTATTTTTTTTATCACCACTCGGGATATAGGCCTACGCGTAATATGTAGACTACTAATTACGCTATTATGTTAGGGATGAGTAAGGATAAATTTAGGTTAAGGGAACCCGGTTTTGCGTTGAGGGAGGCTGGAAAACCATTTAGCAAAAAATATTCTCAATTAATCAGACCGGGTCTCCCCATCATCGGTATTCCGAGAGTGACGCTTTAGACCATGCAGTCCCTGAAACGTGTCGACAATTTTAATAAAACTTCTGTATTCTCTCACGAAAAAACTCACCTCCTTCAGCTAGATTAAAGTGATCAAACCTGTATCGATGACTATTGATCAAAGTTAATTCAATTTATTAAAGACTAATCTTTCTTGCTTTGTTCAATTACTATGTACCCACCCGCCTCGGTGGCGTAGTTGCATAACGCGCTTGTTTCGTGTTGAGCTAGACTGCCAAGGACGAGGATATCGAGGATCAGATCTCGCTTGGGTGAACTGGGGTGGTTTTCCTAAATGGTTTTCCACTCTCCCTCCACGCAAATGCGGGTTTACTTCCTTTAAATTTAACCTTCTCAATTCCTAATACATTAGCGTAATAAGTACTTAAGTGTATAACTCAAACAGGTAGTAAAACGTGGTGCTAAATAATAAATAATAATAATAATAATAATAATAATAAAAATATTATGTAGCCCATTTTTACATAACTCAATAATTTTTTCACAATTTTACTTTAAAAAAAATTGTATAAATATTTTTTCAAACAATTTTGACTTACAGTAGGAAAACTATATTGCCAGAAGCGTGATTTTTCGCAGATTATTTAAAAAAAAAATTAGCAGTAGCGATCCATGACAATTAAATTGTATGTGTTAGCCACGTGGTAAAGTATCCTCTTTCTCCAATTTTGTTAAACATATACATACATATTTTCAAAAGCTGTGTTATTTGCCTTAGTAAATATATAAAAATAGACAAGGATTCACAAAAACATAATAAATAATTGAATTATTTGTCAAACAAAGAATTAAAATTATAAAAGAATTAATTAAAATTAAAATAAATGGGAATTAATAGCCATCGAGTGTGTGGTTCGTTTTTGACTTTATTTATGAGTGTTTGTAGATTAATTTTTCTGTACAGTCGTCAACGAATCTCACTGCACTCTTAGGTTACTTGAACTAGCACGCTACGCATGCACAGGAAACCAGCTATAGTGAAAAGTTTGCAAGACAATAAATAAATAAAGACAGATCTTAGGGATCTTTAATTGGCCTACACTCAAAAGCCCAGCCCAAGTATTCAGACCCAGCTATCTGGACTAATAAAAAAACAGATAGCTCAGCAACAGACATAGAGGGAGATTGGGGCTTGCTCAACTTGAATGCAAACAAATCGCATGATATCTATATTGACCTTCAGGCCTATTTTTTCAGAGAATAGGATAAGTCTCATATGGAATTACAATACAATTTTAAGAAGTTGCGTACCATGCGCAATAGTAATATGAGTTCTTAACAATTCAAAACAACGTTCATAAAAAGCAATTGAATCACATTTATCTAAATAGAGCCTATTTAAACCGTTAGAAAACGTTTTCAACATCAATGTAAACATAGCAAATCTTAGTGAACAATAAACAATATTATAAGCTAGAACGAATACAACTTATCCCTTACATTTATGAACTAAGCCTTTCAAATGAAAACAGTACGAGAATCTTAATAAGCCCGTCTTGAAAGTGTAAATATTTAAAATTACCAAGATAGTAAAACATTCTTTAATAATGAAACATAATAAGGTTTTGCTCATAATAATACTCCTAGATCTATAGTTGATCATAAACAAGAATTATATCCAATCATCAAACTACGAAGTGAAACTAATTAAGTTCTTTCTGTTCTATCAACCAAGATATCAGTATGATCCTACCATTTCACAAATACTTACTGGATATAACCAAAAACATCCAATGTTACTCTTAGACACGCTACCATAATCAATTTAAAGGCAGAAATTTACAATATGATATTTCATTCAAAGATAAGATTAATTAATATATAATTGAAAGTTAGTCATTCAAACTCGGATCTAAAACAGTTAAATACTACATTACGTTGATTTTCGAAACAAGACTAATAGAAATTAAATATAAAAACAAATAATTAAATACGTCGGAAGAATAACAAGGTTTAAGCCCTATATTATAACGGCTGGATATAAGCTGCCTAGTTTCCCATGAAAAATATATAAAAAAAACTTCTCTAAAAATTACGATGGCTTACATGATAATGCAATTAGTCCTTAATTCCTATTAGCATCAAAGATTGATGTTCCTTTCTGGGTACTAGCTTTTATCTCAGTTCGAACAGCGGGAAAAATAGGTGGGGAGAAACCACAAGACCTATAAAGTCATTCTTAGCGAGTCAGAAATGGCCCTCTCGGCGACGCCTGCGTACAACGTCGGGAGGATAACCATAAGGGAGTAGGGAGACACACGTGGTTACACTTTTTGCTCTTTTCCCCAAGCTTGCGCCTGAGCAGCGTCTAAAACTTGGGGAATTGAATTGGCGCACAATGGTCAGATATCACTCGGTGACTTAGTTATTGTTTTCTTGTTGAACTCAATCTGTGTGCAGTGCTCCGTGCCGGCGAGCGTGGAGTTTCCGGAGTTAGGGTGCCGACTTCCCGGTAAAATGGGTTAAGTGCTGTTAGATCTTGTAAAGTGGCGGAGGTCAGGGGCTATCTTGTCTTTAGCCACGGTACAGTCGTTTTTATCTCTATGTAAGAAAATACATTTTTGTTTTTTTACAAAGTTTTTTTAAGAATTTTCAATTGTATTCATCTCATTGAGCATTCAAATATGCAAACTACAAAACTGTGAAAAGTTTAAACAGTGAGCCGCCTTTGTGGCGTATTTGGCTAACGCACTAGATTCGTGTTGAGCCAGACTGCCTAGGACGGGGAGATTGAGGTTCGAATCTTGTTTAGGTAAATTGTGGGTGGTTTTCCCTAAATGGTTTTCCACTCTACCTCTACGCAAATTCGGGTTCACTTCCTACATATTCAACCTTACCAATTTCTAGCCCATTAGCGTAATTAGTACTTAAGCGTATAACCCAAACAGGTAGTAAGACGCGGAGCTAAGTAAATTTAAACAGTGGATTCAAAAGGACCCTACGCTCACGATTGACGGTAAAATAATATTTTGCTGACTTTATTCAAAACGGGTAATTTTAATATTGGTATTCTTGCATCATAAAGATGATACATGTATTTACTCGTGGGATGGATTCGATCAACCTTTACCAAGGTCACATTACACGCAGATGTCATTTCAATGTGAATAAGTGCTTTGCTACCTGCTAAATTAACGTTATCGACAAAATTGTATAAAAATATCAAGCAGTGATTATACGAGAAAATACAGTACATTAAATTAATTGTAATAATTTTATACTGATATTTTATGACATTTTGACTTTAAAATGTAATCCTTTTTTTTACTGTGCATATTTTCCCGATTTTCTTGCATATTTCTTCAGTTTTAAGTGCATTATTGCATGTAGTTTTTACCAGATTTTAGTGCATATAAATCCACATCCTATATATACACACTTACATATATGCATATATATGTACATATATATAAATCCTTATATTTTTACTGTGCATATTTTCCCGTTTTTCTTATATGTTTCTTCAGTTTAAGTACATAGTTACAAACATATTTAACCATATTTTAATACATATAAATCCACAGCCTATATATATACATATATACATACTATATACACATAGATATAAATACTATATACCTATATATATATAATTTTGACGAGATCCATTAAACTGTAGATATATAACCTCGAGGTGAATTCGTGATTTATAGTCAATCTCAAACATAAAGGGTATTTTTCTGAAGACTGGTTTTCTAATAATCCAAAATTTTCAAATATATCTATAAGCCTAACAATTATGTTCAATATATAAATTTAATAATATTTAAAACAATAAATAACACTTGATACTTGCTATTTAGGTAGAAAACTCATTTAAAGAAGGGCATTAATTAGAGATTATTTTTAATTGTTTGAAAATTGTTGTTGTGATTTGCTTCAAAATATTGGAATCTGTGGAGGGTTTTACACTATAAATAAGACAATACTGTTGTTTTTTGTTTTTTTTTTGTGGAAAAATTTGTTTAATGATAATTTACTGAGAGTTAATTTTTGAAAATGTTGTTCTAAGCAAAAATAGACTGTATGAACGTTTGGGTTGTACCACTTCTTTCATGATAAGGTTTCGGCCACTTCTTAACTTGAAATATAAGCTTGATTCAATTTATAGCACGTGTACTCATTATCATACCATTATAGTCCCATAAAGGTGGGGGTTTAAGGTGTCTTGATCCTCCATAAAGATTATTGAGGGCCTTCTCACCCTGGGAATCGATGGATTCTTTTAAGTGGGGGTTCCACATTGACGTATTCAAACTTAAATATAAATTACTATATTATTCCCTATTCAAACACATAAAATTTCGGTTGAAAATCATAATAAGGTTTGTAACATATAATATTTAACTTTATTAATGCTTATTATTTTTAATATTCATCTCAAGACATTGTTAGGATAATCAAGCCTCGTTGATTACAATGGGAAGGAAATGCAGCGCAAATGGAAGATTCTAGAACCTTGTTCAGTGTAATGACTGGCAAACCCAATGGGAAGAGACCACTGGGCAGATGTAAACCCAGATGGGGGAATAACATTAGAATGGATCTGAAAGTGATAGGGTGTAATGAGGTGGAATGGAAAGAACTAGCTCAAATAGGATATGTGAGGTACTTTGATAAGCGCTGCAATCAACTTTCGAATTCATAATGCCATAAAGTAAGTATTCAATGGTCACGTTTGTTTTGATACATTTAGCATAGCGTATTTGTCCACAAACCACCCACTCCTCTAATCACTTACATTCACATTCCACCTCTATATATATTTATATAAAACGACATTGACAGATTAAGTCCACTTTCTAGTGAACCAATGACTCCCCTCTCCCCCCACAAACATTAAAATAATTAGATTCGTACATCTTTGTTTTTTCTATTAAGCTCCAATTTGCCGAACGTGCTTAGGCCTATAATTTTTTTAAATATTTTTTTTTTATATTTAATCATAGAGAATAATATTACATTTAAAGGGTAATTTCAATCCCTCAGCGTGGGAAAAATTTACAACATCATTCAGTTAATATGAACAAACTTATTCTGTTTTTTATTGGCCTATTTTTTTTTGTATTGACCCTCTTTTCAAATGACGGCTATTATTGATTGAGCTCTTCCATCATACTTTCTAGACGAAATTGAAAAACAACAAGCCCCTCTCGTTATTTTATAACTTGGTCAATATGTGTATTGTTCAAATGAGTGATTAGGAGGAAGCTACCATACATTCTTGTCTAGTCTAGAATCACATGATCGTTTTTATGAGACGGCACTGCATATTAAATAAATTATTAATATTAGAAATGTTATTAATTTGGATGGGATCTGTACTTTGGTTAAGATATTTTGATATTCAATATTAACATACAGGTAATAACTTAATCTCAGATTTACCATATTATATTTAAGGTAATCTGACACATAAACACAGAGCGATTTAATAACAAGAGCAGTTGTAAACATTCAACGCCTGAATATTGATAAGTTTACTCGGGACACAATAAAAATATTTAAAAATGGATTTTGCAGTCAAGAATGATCAATGTTGTAAAACGAAGCTAATGCCAATAATGTAATTTACAATGTGTAGTTATGTTGATAAGGTATCTATAGCAAATTCTCTTTCACACAACACCCTGTTCAACAAAAATATTATGTTACAAAATTTTGTCTTTTGAAAAAAAAACATGTACAAAATCAAATTAATATTTTTAATAAAAATCACCTTGTTCAGCAAAAATGTTCATTCAAAAATGTTATATTTTGTAAACCAAATACAAGTTTTAACACTAAAAAACTAATAATTTAATAAATGCAATGGTACCAAATAAGCAATTTTTAATGTATTGACATTTTTTATTTTCAGAAATTTCTATGAAAACTATGAAAAAATTGAGTCCAATTTCATAATAATTTTTATTTATATTTAAGAATTATCACAATATAACTTTTACCAAATGAACAAAATTTAGGTCAATTAAGTGTGTGCTGGAATCCTGAAAATTGTGATTCCCGCACAAGTAACCAAAATTCGAATAAGATCTGTTGTAACCTCTTAAAAAAAATTGAGAAAAATCGGAAAGTGTTATAATTTATTTATCACTGGTGACCTGGTGGTCTAAGGGTAAGGTGTCAGACTTCTGTACTGGGGGTCCCGGGTTCAATCCTCGGTCCCAGCACATATTTATCTGACTGCCAAACCCTTCCTTCACCTCTGACAAGACGTGTATTAATCACAACTTGTGAATGTGTGGAATGCCAGGCCTCAACTGTGGTTCGGATCTCACGCTAAACTGTAGGTCCTCCATTTCATCTCACAATCACCCTACCATTACACATTACCGTAAGTGCGTATAATCCGAACGGGTAGTAAGACGTGGTGCTAGTAATAATATTTATCATTTTTAATTAAAAATATAATCAAAATACCGTATTATATTCAAACAACAGGAAAATTCTAGCCTTAATATGTAATTACCTGTGTTCGCTGCAAGCAAAACGGCGTAATATCAATATAACAATATTTGCTTCAGTCCTTAATATACAGCGTTTATATACATACAATGTAGCAATGAAAGAAAACTTGCTAAAGCCTACTAAACAAATCTATTTTAAAGCACTCTTCTTTTATTATTTATTTTATGATTAATATATTTCTTAAATTCAAATATAAACATAATCCTTTCCTAGTTTGATGTAAATTAATAAACCAAGCATTGATGCTTGGTTCTATTTCCCTTACATGAAAAGTAATATAAAATATTACATAAGATGACTGAGAATTTAAATTCCAAAAACTAATCCAAAATTAGGAATTTGGAGTTTCTCATTCCTGATTTTGCCTGATATAGTATATTATTTCACGAATTCGAAGTAGACCAAGAGATATAGCCTACCACATCTATCCACCCCTGTTTACCTTAAACGGTGCTTCGTGATTAAAATTACCCATAACCTACAGTGTGCAAAAAGGGTACAGTGCATTCAAAGGACAGTAGATTATGTGGCAGCATACAGCATTAAACCACTCTTACTCTTATTCATGATAGACACTTGACTTATCTCGCTGAAGAAGGAGTGCATGATTCTTGTTATTTAGCACAAACACATTATGATAAACTTATATCCTATTTTTATTAAAAAATGTGTTCAACCAACGTAATTAATAGACAGAATTTTTGTATATTGTAAAGAACTGTCATCCATTGGAGTGGCCTCATTAGCAAAAAACCACTCATCTACAACAGAATCCAAAATAGAAGTTGTAGCTTTGACCTTGAGAAGGTTGATTCTTACTGAGGCTGAGGGAACGAAGTCACCACATCCACTAAGTGTAGAGGGTATTATTAAAGGTAAAAGCAAAAATTCTGCAACATTGGAAACGTTTTTTAGAACATTGTTGGGTGGTTCGGTAAAACCTAAAAATGAAAGATTAGAAAGAAGAGTGAGTTAAATATTTCTGCAACAAATGTTTGGGAAAAAGCCTTTATCTGGATATCTTCAGTAGAGTGGTCAAAAACACTCTGACGTGAGCTGGATGGAGTTCCAAGACTATTGCAGGTTGTTCTTCTACTCAGGAAATAGGATATATGGAAAATATAAGTTTGCCTCCAACCCGAAATGATGTGATCCTGGAAACACTCGAGACATGCAAGAAAGAAGCTCATGAATGTAGAGAGACTTGTGTCATTGTTCATTACGATCTCGCTGGTGCAAAACCAGCTATTTTAATTCAACACCAAGACAAACCACGTCATATGTTTCGGGTCCTTCCATATTGAACTAGCTTTGTTTGAAGCAATTGTATATTTCATTGAAGGCTCAAGTATCAAACAAGTCCTGGTTGAGAGTGACATACTAGCAACTGGTTAACTTACAGTTTTTTTTAAGGGGAGGCATTTTAACAGAATGATGCAAAAAAAAAACATTTTCTTCTGTCACTTTCCCCAGAAAGATGCCATTTCCAGACATTTTCAAGGCAGTTAAGTGATAAATGTCTCATTGTAAAATATGACAAAAAGCTAGTGACAGATATGACCAAAAATTTATCTCAAAATTTACCAGAAATAATTATGGGGAAACCAGAGATGTTGAAGCTTTATAACGAATACATGGAGTTCACAGAAAAAACACGAATTGGTATTCATGGCAAAACGGCTCAAGTCTACATGCAATATTACATAGAACTTGTGGAGATCTATAAGTATTTCAGTAGCATTTACAGAATGAACGATGTTAGTATGTACATAGATGCTATACAGAAAATGACTACAACGTTTTTTGCCCGCAATAGACCTAAATATGCTCGCTGGATGACTGTTTATCTTCTGAACTTGCTAAATTTTGACGCTTTGTGACCTGGGGAAAAAGAAGCCTTTTCTCAAGGGAGTCTGTCCATAAAATGTTCTGAAATACCTTTTTATCGTGTTCCAGTTTATACGACCCTTGAAAAAACAGTGAACGCAGACGCAGCATCAGGACTTAACAGAGTTTGCCAACTTAAATTCTAAACACGATCTTCAAGAGAACCGGATAAGAAAATACAACCATTGCAATGAGATGCAATGCAAGATGCAATGGTGAGAAAAATAGTAAAGATTTCCAGAAACGTATGTAAATGCATGTTTAGGCATAATACTAGTAAATAAATTATTAAACTCTACCTAAACAAACACAGTGGTGTCACTAGAAGGGTGCGGAAGGGGGGGAACAAACCGCAACCGGAGTGATACCAATACAGGTGACACCAAAATTACTGTCTATTTAACCATTTTACTGAGCCTAAAACTATTTCTGACGCTCTCTTTTTCTGTCGCTTCATGTGAAAGGATCTTTTGGAAGCTGAAACTTATAAAGAGCTATTTTCGATCAACCATGGGATAGTCAAGGCTTTCCGATAGTCTGGTACCGGAGGAGGGTCATAAGGGTGACATCAACTCTAGTGACGCCACTGTTTAAACAAATAGGCCCCACTAACAAATTAATTTGATAATGTTATCATACGCTATTTCTTTAGCACCCCGTCTTACTCACTGTATAAGTTATACTCATATGTACTAATAACGCTAGTGAGTTAATGATGCGGAGGTTTGAATTTAGAGGAAGTGCACACGCATTTGCGTGAAGGGAAAGTGTAAAAACATTTTGGAAAAATTGCCCTTGGTAAACTAAACCAGGATTCGAGCCCCGATCTCCCTGTCATTGGCAGTCTAGTCTAACACACAAGTGACACCTTAGACCATGTGGTCACCGAAGCAGGTCATAGGATGTATTGCTTGTATGAATATTTTATCTTGGTATACTCGTGTGATTTAATACAAGCACCAAAACCTATCTACGTAGATAGCCTACATCACATTTATATTATATGGCAAGGATTTTAACGTACTAAATGCCAACCACTAAGCGAAACTCAAGAACGTTAGTGACATTGGCAACACCAGGCACTTCAATTATTAGTTACTTAACAAAGCTAATATTAGCTTTATTTTGTTTAAAGGTACGTTAACACAAAACATGATCATTTTAAACTGCATTTAGTAAACTTCCCAAGTACCTAGTTAGGTTCATTTCTATACCCTTTTTACATTATTAATCTTATTAGTAGTAGGCCTAATTATTCAAACAAACCTAAAGTTAAAATATTTTATATTTTATAGAAACCATATTTCTTGTTGGGACGCTGCAATAGGTCTAAATCCAGTTGGCCTAGAGTCATTTGGTGTATACATTTTGAACGAAAGTCAGTTGGCCTAAAGTAAGTTGGCCTGAAATACTATTGGCCCAGAAGTCACTTAGTTTAAAGTTAGTTGGCCTAAAAGTCAGTTGGTCTAAAAGTCAGTTGGCATAAAAGTAAGTTGGGCTAAAAGCCTGTTTGTCAAAGGTCAGTTGGCCTAAAAGTCAGTTGGGCTAGATTTATGTTGGTCTAAAATCAGAAGGCCTAGATTCAGTTGCTTTAAGTCAGGTGGCCTAAATTTAATTGGACTAAAGTCAGTTGTCCTAAGAGTCAGTTGGTCTAAGGTCAGTTGGCCTAAAGTTAGTTGGCTTTAAGTCATGTGACAAACATTGAAGAATCCCCTTTTTATAATGCGGTAAAAAGAAGGGCGACATCTTAACATCTAATGAATAAAGGAAGGGAAGAGGTACAGTTTGAAAAACTAATTGAATACCCTTGCTAAATGATAGCCACATGCCAATTTTTTTAAGTAAAATATACAGTAGTTTTAATTAATAAATAAGAATTAAGTTTCATGAGACAATAAATCAAAATAAAGTTGGAATCCCAGATGGGAACAACAAAGAATACCAAAAGTATACAAATACATGAGCTTCAATATGCGAAGATAACATAAAAGAGATATTGTTCGTATCCTATTCAATTGATATATACATGACTTAGATTCATACTATTTCTTAGTGCACAAAAAGCACGTTACTGCCATATCTGTATTAATATGCAACATTTTTTTTACGCAATACAAGAAAGCTGCTAATATTAAATTTACATAACCATCTTTTAGCAATACAAACAAAAAACTGCTAACAATTAAACCTTCATAAATGTCACTTAGTAATACAAAGAATACTGAAGACATTAAACCTACATAAACTATCCATCTACATAAAACACGTGAGGTCCGCATATTATTACATCATTGGTGACAATTTTGTCACCACTCAAACAGTTTACAATCAAAATATTCGCTACCATCAAATATATATATATTCATTTAAACTACAAATTAATATTTTATTATTACAATTCTAATATCTACAAAAGCGGACCAAGCAATGTTTAAGGTACGATTCCCCCGGCGCGTTTCGCGTCTTGCTTCTGCGACCAGTGACCGGACTGGTTTCCATAGTTTGTTATGTGGCCAGTTCCTTCGAGGCGACTGCGACTGGCGACCAGAGTGCGCGTCCAGCGTCTCTACATTGCGTCTGCGTCCACACTGCTTCTAGAGTTTTGACATAATTACTTGCCGACACAGGAAATAAAATTAATAAAAGTTGTTTACAACAAACACTTAAAAAAAAGGTGGTTCAAAGGAACCGCGTTATTCGAGGAAATCTTAGGTCCCAGTCGGCACAGTTTTATGTTTTATTGGGCTGGTTTTGAAAATGGTTCAAGATTTATCCATAGAAGAGGACGAATATTTAATTGTAGAGGTGGAAAAGCACCCATCAATTTTTTACATATCTTTGCCAGTGTTCCGGGACCAACATGTGAAGGACAACACATGGAAAGAGATCTCAGGGATAGTTGGACGATCAAGGTAGTGATTTTTATCCACACTATTACAAAATAACACGGAACATTAAATAAAACGAAATTGAAAAACTCTGATAAATGAGAAACGGTCTGCACTACACATCAAATTAGCCACTACTGGCGACCGAGAGACGCATCTAGGGAAACATTATATCCCGCGTCTGCGACACACCAACCCACATCTGCGGTCGCAGACGCGAGACGCGAGATGCAAGACGCGTTGAGGGAATCCTACCTTTACTATTTGAAACTATCTTAACAAGCAGTCGAAAATTGAAATAATGTTTCCCGTCCAAAAAAAATAGGTGAGTTTTCGCGATTGACTTGGCTACTCTTGGTGTCGAGTGTTTTCGACCAATTGTTTCTGACCAAGGTGGAGCGCGTAAATGATTTTGAGATGTTTTTCTTAAACAAAAATGGTGTTTGGGTGGAGTAGATCTAATAGCTGGTAGGTGAATTTATGTAATCCTACTACATGTACTGCAAATCAACAGAAAATTAGCTTTTTAATTGTATTCTTTGTTAGATTGGTGCTTATTTTGACTAGTCCTAATATTTATACAACATGTCAAGCTAAACATATATTTCCAAAAATTACCTTAAGAAAACATTGAGGTACGTATGTAATATTAAATAGGTCTAGATCATATTGTACTCTACAGTGCCACTGCGTTAGAAGTCAGCGCCCGGGGCAGCCTTGAAAGAAGCGCCCCCCACCCCCCAATACCCATCACTCACACCATCTCTTATTTACACCATAATTCTAAGGGTTATAGTTATGGAGAAAATAACAAGTGGCGCAACCTTTATTGTGCAGAGTGTCAGCAATAAAAAAACACTTTTTAGTTCATCCAAAGATTATTCTTCGCATTTTTAATTATGTTTTAAGCTCAAATAGTCATAATTAATTCCTAACACATACCTGCCACCTAACACCATGGCTGCTAGGTCCAGCCCAGGAGTACATCTCATTTTTTTATTATTGAATAACAGGGTTAAATAAATATGTTTGAGTATAAATACGGTATTTTTTTCACACAATTTGAAAAATAGAAAGTAACACATCATAAATTGTTATTGTAGTTGTGAAATGTTTAGAATATTACTACGTAGTCATTCACTATTCACTTTGATAAATCAAAATTAATACAATCAAAATAATTATTGATTTGTAGTCTAAATGTCTGTCTATTCATTAGAAGGTAGTGTTTAGTGGAGAGAAGGAAAAGGTTCATCACAAGGCCTGTTACTCACGGGCTGTTAGCTGAACGAATTCATGTCATAGCGGTGCCACCGGTTTACAACGGTTGCTCTTTTCACTTTACCGATTTAATTACACTGATGTTTTATAACACAACACATTATACAATTTTATTTTAAATGTTTACAAGACGTATTTTAAAAATTTGGCAACAATATCCGTTGGAATCTGATCTAATGCCCTTATAATACATTCAATATTTATATTTTTAAAACGATTTACTATCACAAGTGGGTACGAGGGGCGCATGTCAGCGCCCGGGACGATCGCCCCACTCAGTCCCCCTTGCGGTGGCCCTATTTCTCTATTTTATCCATAATTAAACGATTTTTAATTACCTACTTTCTTTCATATATTTATAGCTAGAAATTGCTATCCATTTTAATTTACAAAAACTTAAAATGCATTGACTACGAAGTTATATACTCGTTTAGACCTAACATAAGAGGTGATGCTGTTTTGAAATTGGCGCACAAATTCTCGGCTTATAGGTTGTAACCATACTCTTTAGATTGGTCAAGAAAAGCGTTACCAAGCTGAGCGTTGGTATCGTATTGGTCATAAACATTTGATTAACAATGATACAAGGTCAACCGTGAAAACGCTCTGGTCGTAAACATCAATACCAGGTCAACCGTGAAAATTCACCCAATATTGCATAGGCTAATCAGAATCTATCTATTTAACTACGCCCCACAAGGCATAGGGAATATTGGCCATAGGGGCATATCAAGTATGAACCGACAATTATGCCGTAAGCGAAAAATTTGTTAATTCTAATTCCAGAAGGGAACTTAAATATTATTATAAATATAACCAAAACTTGTCAAAACATATTCCAGACGGTAATTTAATAACTTTACATAAATTATGCTGATAAAATAATTACAATATTTAATGCTTACATTATTATATGGTTGGCATCGCCGCCAAGAGTGCCATACTTGCAACTCTGCTGCCGTGATATATCGTCTAATATCCTGGGTGAGGTGATAGAGGAAAAAGTAGGAGGGTCTACAAGCAGAGGAAGTACGGCCTCTCTTTCTCTCTCTTGCTACTCAGAAAAAAATTCACGCCAGCACAACTTCTAGGAGTTGGTGGAATGCCGGAGTATGTTCTAGTTCATTCCAGAAGGTACTAGATGGTTTCTGAACGTGCCCGACTATGGTATCTCAGGTGTGTTGACGTCATTCAGGCTCGCGAGTTAGTTGAACGAGGATACTCGTCCGAGTCGGATGAATCTTAGCTCCGAGAAATTTAATGGGGTGCGAGTAGGATTGAATTGGTGCAAGGAGTAAACAGGGTAATATTATGTATCATTTAGGAACCAGATATTGTCATCTTATTAGATTATAATCTAGGAATTATATATTGTAGAAATTTCCCAGGGTAATAAACGATTATTAAATTAACTAATGTAATCTTGTATTATAATAAATATTCTTGAAGCATATAAAAGATGTTACAACACTTTAGGCCTAATGACTTTAGGATACTGATGGGTACCCGACATTATCTAAACCAAGCATAGAGGCAAATGTATTAGGTCGAGTAAAGTCTATATCTTCAAAAAAAGTGGTATGGCTCTTTAAAGTGGTTGGATCTCCTATGATTGAGGGTCTCACATCAGATTCTAGTTCTCTTCGTAGGTATCGGTTAAACGCCTCCAGCTCTTTCTCTCCACAATAGATCTTCTGATTTCGTTCATCAGTGTTTGGTATAAAATAAAACGTAATCAGATTTAGCAGCCCAATATATCATTCTTCTTCACGTTGTGAGGGAAGTAGTTCTTTGTCAGATTCGAGATATGGTTTGTCAGCGTAAGTGTCACTGACATGTTTAATTGGAATGAACTCCAGCAAGTTTATTTACACCTAGGAATGATAGACTGTACTGTACTGTGCTGTACTCTTGGTATCATGAATGATTGTAGATTATGGGTATTCCTCTAAGATATTGCACGAGTACGAGGGGAGGTCTTCGATCGCCAAAATTATCAAACTACTCTACCTGGACTTTATGTTATTTATACGCCACCCTAAGCGTACCCTTACCACTATCCCGATCGAGATTGATGATGGCACACTCTAAAGTGAGGAATCCTTAATAATTTAACCTACTTAAGTAAATCCATTTCGGTAAGGGGTCGTATAGTTATCGCGTCAATTAGTTTTTTGAGTACGGACAAAGATACATCCCTATACTCATAGATATTTATTTAGCGCCATGCCTTACAACCTGTTCAGTTTATGCACGTATGTACTAATTACGCTAATGAGTTAGGGATAAGGAAGTTTGAATCTAGAGGAAGTGTATCCACATTTGCGTGGCGGGAGAGTGGAAAACCATTATTGGAAAACCACCCTCAGTACACCAGACCAGGATTTGAACCCCGATATCCCTGTCATCAGCAGTCTAGTCTAACACGAGAGTGACGCCTTAGAGCATGTATCCACCAAAGCAGGTAGCTCTGCGATGATTGTGTGAATGCTGACATGATGTTTCAGAAACTTAAGGCTCGTTATGTTGGAAGAACAAACATGCTTTCTTGGTGTTGAGGAAAGCTAACGATCTTAATGAGGATCAGTACAGGAGTGGGTTAGATTAATTTATCTTGAACAATATTAGTTCACATTGACTAAGTTGAAAATACGATATCATGGCGTCGATATCAAAATTATTTGGTCATAGTGTATACACGTATACAACCGGCACCGAGTCAAATTCAAAACTGACTTTGACTCCTCAAAGACATTTCTATGTTGGATATACACGTCTTGTCAACATTGATAAACCAGTTGAAGGAGGGATAGCCTGTAGCTAAGTCTACGTCAATACAAAGAATAGTATGCATAGTAACAAACAGGTACTTGTTCTCAACCATGTTAAGGATGCAGTCTCGAAACGAATGGATGATCTGGTTGAGAATATGAAGAAGGATAGAATAAAGACTGCAAACGTTGAAAGGATCAGCAGGCAAAGTTTGAAAGAAGTATTAAATACAAGTAATCGTCAGGAAGAACGTGTTGTCTCGCTGGATTTCTTGAGTTTTGAGCTTAATAAGTTGGAAGAGTCTATCACTTAACAGAGAGCGATTTATACAGATTTGTATAATATAATCAGAAGAGATATATTATACGCTAGAGTAACGGGAGATGATTGATATTTCGAAGCTTGCGGCTTAGTCCTACGTAATATCGGACAACTGGCACTTAATTCTGACGCTGCATCTAAACTTCACGTGGATGTGATGAGTTGTAGAGGTTTCATATACATCTACTTGGATTCTAAGCCTAGTATAAAAGATTCAAAACACCTCTAGCTGACTTTAACAGGTGGGACTGACCTTAGGTTCAATATATCAGGTGTAGTTTTATTGATACTCATGAATATGAAGAAGGTAATTTGACTAGTGAACCTTAGCCCTGCCGGAACCTCACCCTTCAAGGTTTTAGAAGGTGATGCAATATCTTTCAAGATAAACAATATTTTGACAGTACCTCTAACGCTGCATGTTGAGATATACCATACATGTGTTTGAATATAACGTATGCCATACCCATCATGAGTGACATGCATAGTCTACACCATGCCGAAAAAGGTTGAAGAAGAAACCATGAAAGCGAGTAAGCTTATTAAACCAAAGTATAAACAGCTGTGTGATTCGTGGCATGGGTTTGAGGTTGCCACCCATGAAACCTTTAAAATTAAAGATGGTGAGGTTGTTCGCTGTAAGATATGAAGAGATGACGTTAGATAGATCCGAACCTGATAATATATTGCTTGAAAGATATGAACCTGAAGAGATGCTGCTTGAAAGATATGAGACGGTTCAAATAAGTGGGAAAGAGGATGACTCACCTTTAGTAATGTTTAAAAGACATCTTTTGAAAACCTACCTAAACACGTCACGCTCCTGCTCAGATATAACTTAGGACAAACGTTATTATGATCATATAGCCACGCTAACAGTTACTCGCATCTGGTTTTACGAAGCTGATAGAACTATACTTCTAAATAATACCAAAGTCCCTTACATTCAAATACTATTAGAGTTACTCTTCAGAAAGGAGCAGACCCATAATACTATGAAGGATGTCGAAGTCTACAAGTCACTTCTTGAAGTTTCAAGTCGCTTGTTGGACCAAATTATCAACACATTATTAAGCCACTGTTTAGAGATGAGAAGGCATGTTCAAGAGAGGAATAGGAGTCCATTATACATATTGGGATGATCCAAACGAGTTGGTTTACCGGTTACGTCTCTTAACGCATCAACACAGGCTGGCCATTAATCCCATTAGAAGGAGATCATTTGAATAGTTGAATTGTTACAGTAAGTTCCATACTCCTAATTCCCTTAGTAATGTCTGTCAAGGAGGCGATTGCACGTGAACTTCATCGTCCCGCTAGCCGAAGTTTTGCTCGAAAACATGTTAATGTACGTGGTCTTAACGAGTTGCTTTAGGTTGATTTTGCGTAGATGGTACCATACTCCAAATCAAACAAAGGATACAAGTGTCTTATTACAGCTAGGGATGTATATATTATAAACGTACCCATGCTGTACCCGTCAAGGCCAAGACTGGGAAGACCGTTACTACAGATATATACTAAATCATCTTCGACAAGTGAAATGAAACAGGTTCCCTCCTGTTAAGCATATGCGGACTAATAATGGAACAAAATCTTAAAATGTCTATTTTAAATCACTTATGAAAAGGAGGAAGAGTAACCTTTATTCAACTTACAGCAATGTTAAGGCTAGTGTCGTTGAACGATTAATCAAATTCTGAAGAAAATTATGTGGATGAGATTTACCTCTAAAGGGACTTATCTATGGATTGATAATATGATTTATTCTAATGATTCTCTACTGGATGAGTTCAATCGAACAGTACACTCCACCATCAAGATGAGAGATATTGTTGTCAAGGACGATAGTCTTTTATAAACTGTATGCCATCTTTTCAAAACGATCGAACCCTCACCCGAAAAGTTTAAAGTTGGCGATATTGTTTACATCAGCAAGCATAAGGATGTTTTCGCTGAGGGGTATACAGCAAACTGGTCTACAGAATTGTTCATGATACGTGAAATCGTCGAGACGAACACTAGAACGTACCTGCTTGAGGATAAGAAGGGTAACCTTATACTTGGAGGATTTTACGCTCTGGAGATGAAGAAAACATCCCAGCCAGACGTCCACCGGAGAAAGGCAAGGCAATGATGGTGGTGGTCTTGTGACTTAATCTCTGATTGTTAGGTACTGACATGTCTAACAGCCGTGGAGGTTGGGTGGTCATAACGTATTGAACCTTACTAGGAAATTAATTTATCAAAAATGCTCAAATAATTATATAAGTAGTAGTGTGGAAATATCACTCCACCACAAAAACTTGGCAATTATCTTTACGGGGTCTGGTTGTGGGATCCACCATTTTGAATATCCATCTCTAGCCGTATGGTTTAGGGGCGACCATCTTGAATTTCCAACTTGTTCAAATATGTCCGAACATGTTCAGACATGTTAATTAATCAATCAATCAATAAATAAATCACCAGTCAATCAAATAATCACCTGCCATGTTAAGACATATTAATACATGTCCAAGCTTGTTCGAACAAGTTCAGTGGTAGTATGCGAATGGCATCCTACAAAAAACAGGGGAATTCACCGTTTTGGAGTCTAGGTGTTAGATCCGCCATTTTGGATTTCCACATTACGCTGTAAAGTGTTTGGAAGCCATGTTGAATTTCCACCTCACTCTGTAAGATTTTTGGTAACTATCTGGTATTTCCAACTTGTCAGGACCTATCGGAATATGTTGGAATATGACGCAACCTAACAGAATATTCAAAATGGCTTCCAAAATTCAAAATTGTAATTGACATTTAAAATGGCTTCTTAAATTTCAAATGGTCTCCAAACGCGTATGGGTGCCACAAAATATGGTCCAGATCCATATATTCTATACTACTAAAATACCTATCCAAACAACGTTTTTTCCAACACTGCTTTGTTCACTGATGAGATAGTATGTTGCTACATAACTTAAGCTGTTTCCTGAAAAATAAAGCGTATAACAAAATAATTCCCGTCTCGATCTGATAAGTACTGGGCTAACTGGCAACAAAAAAATAAACAGAGAGACAGAAATTCTAAAATTGTGTTATTTGGTCCTAATCTCAGAATAAAAATAACTCCACAAAATTAATTCGAATGTATAGAGTTTTATTACATGTGGTTTATCAATTTAGTTGTATGGAGTTTTTACTTGCCTGCCAAATTTCAATTTTATACAAGTCACCCATTTTTTTTAAATATGGTCTGAAAATTTCCATCCGCCTCATTACCTCCCACCCCCTCCAATTCACTGCCGCCTGTTAACAAGTTAAATATGTTCAGGCACTTCAGTTTATTTCGGGTTGTCAATCTTCATATATGTAGGCCTAATAAATTTAATTTTCTCTAGACCAGACATGTTTTATTCTATCAATTTTGGATTTTTTTTCAGGAGGGATCGTCCCCTCCCCCCATTTTATTTGCTTTTATTTTGGAATACAAACTTTTGTAAATGTATGTTTAGCGTAGCTATGATATTTTTCAACCTTTAGTCATGAGAAATACTATTTTTTTAAAGCCAAATTTAAAAAATTTTGAAGCACTCCAATTTCACTAACCCCTAATTAGAAATTAATTTTTTTTAGAGAATTATTTGGGTATTTGTAGTCAACTCTATTCCTAGAAAATTTTAATTTTATAGCTCACCTAAGGTTTTTTTTTTATTAATATTGACCTATTCCCTAATTCCCGGAGTTTCATTTTAAAATTTGAGATCGTCACACTCTAATGGTTATTTAGAGTGGTCCTTTACCGTCCTGCCAAATTTAAGTTTATATGGCAGTGGTAAACGATTGTTTATATCTATTTTGAAAATTTTGATCCTCTTTCAAGCATTTCCCTCTTTTTAACTTAAACACTTTATATAGCTTAAGACTACCGGTACTTCTTTGAATATCTGAAGTGGTACATCTACCTGTCTCCCAAATTTAAATTTTCTACCGCCTCTAAAAGAAGTTTTCTATTAGATTCCCCAATTCCCGTAAGACTCATTTTGAGATATTCCGATTATATACTTTTATGGTTGTATGGAATTTTCCTCTACCATGGCAAATTTCAGATTTAGAAGACGTTTATAGGTGTTTTAACAATGCATGAGAAATTAAGGACACGCTCTGGATTTTATACATATGTTAGATCAAATTTAGTTTGTAAGATTAATAAACTATTTTATAAAGTTAGTTTGAACCCTAATATAATAATTTTAAGCTTGTTTTTAATTTCAGATAATCTTAAAAAGGAGAACGCTACTGAGCCACTGTGATCAATGCTAAAGGGTTTCTGGTCATACAGACAGAATCTCTTTAGTGGAAAATATAGGCCTATTTGAAAACAATTTTAGTACACAGGCAGCTTTGCCAGCCGTACGATCTGGATACTACTTTTGATATAATCTCAGCCCCTGTACAATGTACAATATAATAGTGGGAGATTTCCTAAAAGTAATATCCTACGGTTCTGCCACAAATAAACAATAATTATAATGCATTAATTATTATTTTATTATAAAAATAGGTAGCCTGATCAATATTACGAACTTTAAAGCTAGTGTCATCACTTTTTTTTTTATCAAGCATCCCTTAAAAAAACCCATTTAATCCTAGTAATTTTTTTAAAATTTATTTAACACCGCGTCTTACAACCTGTTCGGATTATACGCTTTTTAATCCTAGTAGCAAATTCGACACCTTAGCTCAGTCGTTAGCTCTTCTGCCTACTTAGTTAAGGGGCCCTGGCTTGACCAAAAAAAAATATCATTGGTGAAATATGAGTTTACCATTTCACATTGATAAATTAACAGCTGGGGACTGAATGTTGTGATTGTCTTAGTCTTAACTTAGATTAAAAGTCATATGAAGGTTCCACAAAACTAGCAAGACGGTAGTGAAAAATATATGGGTTGAATATAAAACTGATCTGGGCCACAGTTTGGAAACATTAGTGGATGTAAAAAAAATTTAGTAACAAAACGTAGTATCCTGCCGGTCAAAATAAAATACATTTCGGGTCCGTGCACTATTGCTTGAGATTAAAGAGATGGCAACCCTGCACACAGGTTCCTATCTTGCTCTGGTATTTTAATCTATGGATTGAAAATGGTTGTGTTTTATATTTTAATAATTATAAGTGTTTATAGTATATTAATTGTTAACGGTACGTGAATTATTTGACAACCTTTAATTACATTTGGGTAATATTAAAAACACAATTTTACCTTATATTTATGAATACCTAGTCTTATTTATCACTATACAATTCCTTAAATAGCTTTGTTTATTATTACCCTTCATCAATATGCTATAAACAAACTAAACGGACGGTAGTTTATTCGGTGATGAACTCAATTCGTTTAAATTTGCGACATTCTCTTCTGTTTTATTTCTTGTTTGTTTGAGGCTTATGATCTTTAATCGAAAATACGTAATGGTAGAAATTTTGTATGACAAGTTTGCATTGAATTTATTGTATTACCGGTAATATAGGTAAAGGCCTATTTCTTAATACCGGTATCAAGTCAATGGGTTATTGGAAGGATCCTAATTAAATTAAAGCTTCTAATCCTCTCATTTTAGATTTTAATTTTAATTAGTACGTTTCGTGTGAATGTTAGAAAATGTTTTCTTTGTTGCTTACCATTACAAAAATTATAATTATTAGCACTGCGTCTTAAAACCCGTTCGGGTTATACGCACTTAGGCTAATGTGTAATGGTAGGGTGATTGTGAGATGAAATGGAGGACCTACAGTTTAACGTGGGATCCGAACCACGGTGGAGGCCTGGCATTCCTCACATTCACAAGTTGTGATTAATACACATCTTGTCAGAGGTGAAGGAAGGGTTCGGCAATCAGATAAATCTGTGCCGGGACCGAGGATTGAACCCCGGAACCCCAGCACAGAATTCCGACACCTTACCCCTAGACCACCAGGTCACCTACCATTAGAAAAATTTATTATTATATACTTAGAATTGACACTTTAAGAATATCGACCCTACCAATAATATTATTTATTTTAATGGGGCAAAACCCAAGAATTATACATTTTAGGCCAATTTTTTCTAAAAACGCAGAAATTATAAACTTTATTCAATAATTACTCTCATTAAAATGCTGGGAATCCAATGATAACTTAGGCCCAGCTAAATTCATTTTTATTAAAAAACTTTGTTATAGTCAACAATTACAAAAAATTATTATTATCTACTTAGAATTGACACTTTAAGAATATTGACCCTACTAATAATATTATTTATTTTCATGGGGCGAAACCCAAGAATTATACATTTATGGCCAATTTTTTCTAAAAATACAGAAATTATAAACTTTATTCAAGAATTACTCTCACGAAAATGCGGGGAATCCAATGATAATTTAGGCCCAGCTAAATTCACTTTTATTAAAAAACTTTGTTATAGTAAACAATTCAAAACCAAACTCATCTAAGTGATGCAGGAACAAATATTGTTGAAAAATCAGTAAAATTGCAAACCCTAAGATTTATGTATAGGTAGACTACTATACTCAGATTAATGTGCATTAATATTCTGCAGCGACCACATAGGCCTACAGATGAATTTCGCTTAATTTATTAACTATACTTTTCTTAATCAAACATAAACACTCTTGCACATCCACTAACAATTTTACATCCAGCAAACTCTCTCTAGACTACATTAACTGAACAGAAAAGGTGGCTGATAAAGATCCTAACTTACATACCCAACGAAAGTCATCCATCTTAACTTAAATAAAATATAAAAACAAAGTTATAGGTGTGTGGGTATATATTTTTAATTTTTATTTAATGCTAAATAACACATACGTAGCTACAGTAGCCCCATTGCTTCTTTGGTGCTGACTGACAGTTCACAGCTGACTAGGTATATACCTAAATTTTGACTGTCAGAAGTGACAACTGCTAAAGACATGTTTTTTGCAGATCATATGGTTCGGCGTAGGGATACATAATTTGGTCTGGTAGCTTTTCAAAGCCGTCAGAAGTCAGCTGTGAGCTGTCAGTCAGCACCACAAAAGCTAAAACTGAGGTATATATGGCTAGGCCTATATTATTTGTTTCCTATCCAAACAATCTTAACCCAACCTTTACTATGGTAATTATTCAGCTAACTTTATCTAACCTTGCCACTGCTCAATTCGCAAATAAATTAGAATATAAACTAATTAGCATAAGATGAGGTAAATTCTTAAGGAATCGCAGATCAAACCATGTAAATTGTTCTAGTGCAGGGTACACTAAATTTCCGACCATTGTCCGCATCCGGACCTCAAACACATTTTTTACAGACCTAGACGGGATAGCGATAAACAGAGCAAATGATTTCACCTCGGTGGAAGGGTGATAGAATTTGGTTTTAAAGGACAAATATATTAAAGTTCCAAATACTTTTCAATTAGAACCATTCTGCATTAAACATGCTTGCGATAGTAAATACTCAGAACTAAAAACCTTAGCCATAAATTTGTATACACTGTTTGGCTCACCATATGTGTGTGAAGCAGGATTCTCAAAGATGAACTTCATAATGATAAGTTCAGATTTGACTCATAGAAGTCCCCCTCCACGATTTAATTAGAATCAGTTTAGTAGCACCAACCTCACTTCAAATTTCAGGTAGGTTGTTCAAAGTAAAAAAAAAATGTCATTTCTCACATCCACTTAAATAAAATTTTATAAAATTGAGTAATGCTTTGATTTGTAATCTTAGGTTTTTTCGTATTACTTGTAAATTGACTAAACAGAATAAAAAGTTTGCAATTAGTAGTCTCACACTTTATATAACAGGAATAGCCTACATGTTTGTTTTTGTTAGTAAATAAGTAAAGTGACTAAAAGAAAAGAAAGTCAGGTTTTTGAATTAGGGTAGGCCTGTAGACATGAAGGGGTTGACCTTGAGTCACTGTTAAAGTTTGACGTACCACGAAAGTCTGACGAGTTTTTAAAACTTACCTCTATAATAAATGGTTGCTGACCCCTGTTTTAGAGTGTTTACGTTTTAATTTTGGTTTTGGTGAGTTGTATAAATGTTGATAAAAAATAATAATTTATATATGATAAGGTGCTTAAGCATCATTCCCATTTGAATGAATAAGTAGAAAATATTTTTTTAGAATCAACACTCCAAGAATACGGACATACCAAGATTAAAGGGATGGAACCCACATCCAAACTCATACATATAGGCCTATACTGTGTCAAGTGATCCAATATTTTAACACTTTAGAACCCTAAGTTTACCCGCCTATATATTTTTTTTACATATTCGGTTCACCCAATGTACCCCCAGAGATAATAAAAAATATTTTTTTTTAGATTTTTATCTGCAGTAGTTTTTGAGTAATGTCCCTCTAAAAGCTGAATGACAAAATCAAAAAAAATCACAATTTTCTGCTGACAACACAATTATAAATTAAATGATAACTCAAGCTAGAAATGAGATATAAGGCTGGCGAAACAAATATTTTTAGCTTATTCTATAAACTTTCATATGGAACTTTACATCACTAGTTTTGGACAGATTTTAATTTCAAGGCTATTCCATAAATATTTTTTTTGACCCTGAATACTTTCATTAACTTCAACAATGCTTTGCATTGTAATTTTTAATAGCTGTGGTTGCTGTGTTCATCTCTTCCTTGCAACAAAAATAAGTGCGACCACTGGAAAATCCGGGTTCCACCAAAGTCAGGATTTGGCGGACAGGCGCTTTGAGTTTATCTTAAAAGTCCGGTTGGTATGTAAAGGATAGAGCAGGAACTTCACTTCTACCATCTCAGTTGTTCACTATTTCAGTTTTGTTCTTGGCCAAAACTATACCAAGCCACTATTGATTGTCGTGCTTACATGTTAAGCATCCTTTCACTTTTAGTGTGAGCGTCTGTTTCAAACCTTTTCCTGACGAAGAAAACCTATATGATTGCTCACTCTTTGGAAATACCTTTGTCAGTAGGCCTATTTCATTTTCTGATGCAGGTAGGAAACTGTGGAACCAATGGGTGCCTGGTATTGATTTTTCAACCAGAAATCATTCATCAAGCACTTTCTCTTCTGTTTTTTATTGTTTGTTATGAAACAAAAATAATTTCATGAAATCAATGTTGAGATGACTCCATGTAAACAATTGTGATAGTGTCATAATTTGCTTTTCATAGGGTCATTGGAAACTTTCCTTAGCTGTAAGTCTTTTCACGGTTCTTCACACCCATCACATATTCCTTTACCTTTGGCTGTTATTTAGAAATGCCATTCAACTTTGAAGTTTTTACTGTCTTAGAACCATCAAAGAAGGGGCGGACTTTTTTCAAATTTGTTATCAGTCCAGATTTTAGATATGAGATAAATTTTTCTGAAATAAATGAACAGTAACTGTGTCATTCTTAAGATATTCAAAGATACAAAAAATACTTTTAAATTCTAGACCCTCCAAATTCTTGAAATAGGTAGACTGCTATTGGAAAATTTTTACCTGGCCGTTGTTCAAATGAAAAGACTGGATCTCATCTTGTAAAACAAAGGCATTATTTTTTGCAAAATAAAAATAGACTGTAGCCTCATTTTTTTATGTTCTCCTTCAAATACTGTAGTTATAGTGTTCAGATTTTTTTTTTGCTATAAAAGAATGTATTTTTAGAACCAAAAACTGTTCACACAATGATTCCAAAAACTCTTAGCCCTGTGGTTTTGGTGAATATTTGAAAAGTAGATCTGTCAAACGACACCTATTGCTTGTAGGTAATATGGTCTATCATTTTTTCTTCCAGCTTTATGCTTTTAACTTCTGTTTCAAATTTTCTACTCCAGGATTGACATTCATTAAAGTGGCATGCTGTACCTGTCTCATCGCACATTATCTTTGCCAAACAGGATTTATAATCACTTGCTCCTGTACTATCATTGAGTTTAATATTTTTTAATTTAACCCTTTGTATCAAAAGTTTTACCTTTTGATGTGTTTTTCAAAAACTTTCTCTAGTTAAGGCAATGTGCTTGGGTCATAGTTCAGTAAACTTTGAAAACTGTATCTTTCCAATTGGATATTTTTTCTTGAAAAGCTCATACAATTCCTTTAAATTCCCCCAAACTACCCTTTTTTTGTACATGGCCTCTCATCTGACCCATTTTCTTTTCTGAAATGAAGCATTTTGCCGCAGTCATGAATTAACTAACATTATCACTGTTGTAGAAACTGTTAACTTTTTCAATTACATTTTGTTTAAAAACTTTCAAGGCTTTGGATTAGGTGTTGCTAAAATCCATTTCTTTAACCAAAGTTTTTACTTTTCTTGCCATTTTCTTGCTAACTCCAAATTAATCCTCTATATTTTTGAATGAAAAGCTTTTAGGATGTACCATTAAAATTTGGAACTTTTCACTACTACTTAGGTTTTCTTCTTGAAACTTTCCTTTCAGCCGACTTAGCATTTTACAATCAGAATTACTTTCCACACTTTTATGTATCGCACATCTTCACTTGATCCTGTCAGTACTTTTCCTGTTAAAGATCTTTTTATTTTGATACATTTTTTATCACAGTACAATGCTACAGTATACAAAATCATTTCTAGTAACCATAGGCGATTCTTGAAGAGTGCCAAGAGCTTATTGAGGTAATCAAGGCTAACATCTAAGTCTACAAAGTCTTCATATTCATGACATGGGCCTGTCATCTTGCTACTTGCTACCAGTACTGAGCTGTGTTCTGTCTTGATTTAAAAAAATATTTTTCCTGATTCATTTGTTTCCTACTGTCAGAACAATTTTCCATACCCTTTTCATTGAGGTCTGACAAATCACGCATACATTCTGCAACATATCTGAGACTTTTTGTAACATCTTGATGTGTTTATTTGTTAAAAGGGCTATAACAAAAAAATCCTTTTCAGCTATAAAAGAAAATATATACACTCTCACACCACATAAATACACATTAACTGAGCCTACATACTGATAAATAAATTACACAAAAATCTTAATGCAGTTTGCACATTGAACGTCCACTCTAAGAGAGTCAAGGCACAACTGAGTGCTGGCTGTTGATTTCTCAATCTACAAGCAGCATGCTCTGCAGGTTTCAACTGGAAATATTTAGACTTGCAGCTTGGTGCTGACTCAAGTGTCTTACTGGTACAGATATGACTGCAGTCTGCTTAGTCATACAGGAACCATACTATTATGTCCTTTCTTGTCATATTTTGTTTTTCTAACCTTCTACCTTCCCCCAGCCAACCTCCTTTCTACCCCCTTCCTAGTTTTCTTATTTAACCAATTTTAGCATGCTCGTATAATAGCACTAATCTGAACTAAAAAAAATAGTGGTTTTTGTTCAAGGGAATTGAAAATGGTAAATTAAAATTACTACCTTTCTTTCACATGAATGGATTTTCCTTTGCATGATATTAAAAAAAATAATTGACAAACACAATGCTCCCACTGTGATCCTACGACAAATCTTTCCACAAATTATGCTAAAATATGCAAGTTCATGTGTTTGTTTTATAATTAAAAAAAAAATGTTTTTGAGAAATTCAAATTCAAAGTCAAAGATTTTATGACATGACCTTAAAATTATAAATTACCCACAAACTAGTGATGTGACCTATCGTACAAAGCGATTGCTGCAAGAGGTGCTAATCAAATAGCTTCATGTATACAAGCACAGGATGGACTACCTTCTGAAGTCACAAATGAATGTCTATACTCAGACACACGTGGGGGTCAAAACTGGAATTGTCACGTAACAGCAATGATTATTGCATTTACAACAACAATAAACAAGTAAATGTGATTGATCATAAATTTATGATACCTGGGCATTCACACCTAGAGTGTAATACAGACGATGCTTTGATAGAGAAATACAAAGAGAGAACAAACATGAAAATAGCACATCCCAAAGGTTGGTATCAATTAGTGCATGAAACAAAGCACAAATACCCTATTGATGTAATTTAAATGACTCAATCTTATTTTAGAGACTTGAACCATTTACTTAAAGGTCCACTTGTTGCAAGAAAACTCACTGAAGAAAACACAAAGTTGAATTGACTCCAGACTAAGTGGATACGCTACATGAAAGGAACCTGGGAAGAAGTTTGTAAAAACTAAGCTAGAACCTGAATTAGCTTTTCAAACAGTAAATCCAATAAGGCGATCAAGAGTGTTAGAGACAGATCTTGCAAGAATTCCAATTTCTTAAAATAGTCCACAACCCATCACTGTAGAAAATAAAAAAATATTTACTGTCACTGCTGCACTTGATTGATCCAATATTTCATGCATTCTACAAAGATCTAAAAACAAAAGATTTGCCTAACACTGATCCAGATTTGTTCAGTGATAGGGAGGAAGTTGAGTACTATAAGTTTATGTTTAAGAAAGAAAGAATACTTTACTGAAAATATAACTCTATTTTCTTAACAAAGTAGTTTTTCAAAGAGCCATCGATTTATTTTTAACCATTGCTAGATTGTGATATAAATATGGTTGAAATTCTATACATAGGGCCATGGTTAAAATTTTATAGTCTTAGGCTTATGTATAGTGTCACGTTTTAGAATTAAATATTCTAGGTTTATTTTTCACTTTGTTATATAAATACATCTAGCCTACTTTGTTATTTTTATTTAATTATTGTAATTTAATGTAATCTTGGTCTTAAATATTGGATTATTAAACAGAAGTAACAATATTTTTAGTTAGTATATTATTTTTTTGTCGTTAATTTCTATAGTTAATTAATATAAATACTGATTGGTACTCTTGTGTACATTAGGGCTAGGCAAAAAAATTAAAATACATATAATATAAATAAAAGTAAAAAATTTAAGTAAGATTCAAATTCTCATACGCAAATAATGTGTTTAATATAATGGCACAATATTGAGAAAAATAAGTCAATAAAAAATAGGTAAATGAAGTTTTTAAATATTTTCATGTAGTTTAATCAAATATAGACTCCCTCAAACCAAATATTTTGTCCCTAAATTGAAAAATAAATTCATACTATGCATACTATGCATACTATGCATACTATGCATACTATGCATACTATGCATGGAGTGATAGTCAAAATAACTAAAATATTTGATCGCGCTTTCTGAACATTTAATCTTTTTGACTTAAATATCAATTTTTTCTGAGGGTCACGCATTATGACGAAAGGTGTTTTAGATACTGAAAAAAGTTCAAGTCATGTGTGTAGAAAAATGTGACATGTCCCTTTACATTTATCTTATGTTATACTTTTTAATATATCTTATTTAGTTTAGTTGTATCATACCTCATTCTTGTAAACTTCATAATAAGTTATTGTGAAGCACACTATTGAGCACCATTGAAATACCGCTCCTTAAACACATTTAGGCACCACTTTCACGTTTGGGTGGGCAGCCGGTTGGCGTAATGGTTGGAACACCTTGCCTCCTACCAACAAGATCTGAGTCCATTTGTTTTAAAATAATATCTTGTAATTGAATAAAATCAATTGAACACAGAATTTTATGAAAAATTTGAGAATTGCGTGTACTAAAATTTTTTAAGTTTTGTAAAAATCTTCTAGTCGAGTTCAAGCAGATACTAAAACTTGTCTTGAACTTGAATTTCTTTGTACTCGCACACATCTAGTTCTACATGTCAGCAGATTCATTGCAAAATGATCCATTAGGCCTATGTTTATTTTTCACAAACGAGTTCTTACATGTCTACAAATTCATTTCGTAATGATGTAATGTACGAGGTAAAGTGCTTTTGTTTCCAGGAACGTATTTGTGCGTGCCTACATAGTGATTGCAAACATCTGATTCTTTCAATGGAGAATAAGACATTCATTGTCTTTTATGGAAGGAGCTACAATGGTC
Organism: Timema bartmani; assembly: GCA_902151455.1. NCBI lineage: Eukaryota > Metazoa > Arthropoda > Insecta > Phasmatodea > Timematidae > Timema > Timema bartmani. The sequence continues at coordinate 78,780 of CABFWB010002100.1, read as the reverse complement.
AATCCAAATTCCATGCAGAAAATATGGAAATAATGGAACCAAAATGCCGTAGAGTAGAGGAATCTATCTCACAAATCTTGTACATTCAAATATTACATTACTGTTCAGAGGAAATGCTTGAACATGTCCCAGAAAATATTTTTTGACACATATCAAATTAAAAGTCGAGGAGTGCGGATCCTACAAATGAAAATTGAAGGAGGAGCTACTAGTTTTAAAGATTGTAGAAGTACCCACAAAAACATACCAAAATGCTTCCCAGATGGAGAAAAGCAAGCTGTTAGTGATCATATCATCAGCTTCTCATTTCAAGAAAGTCATTATAGCAGAAAGAACAACTCTAAAAAGGGTATTTTGTTCTGATTTGAATGTTGCTTCAATGTACAGTCTCTTTCAGAAGGTACCCCAGTTCCAAAGTATCGCTGCACTTGAACTGTGACATTGTAAACACTGAATTTAATTTCAGATATGGACTTTCAAAACTGATAGTTGTGTTGCGTGTGATGAACTGTATGTGAAGCTACTCTCAGCAGAATCAGAGAAGAAACAACACCACATAAGTGTAGAAAGTGCACACCATTATCGTAAAGTGGTAAAAAGCTTATTCAGCAATGAAACAGTAAATATTTCTCTTGCTAGTGAGAAAGATAATGTAGTTGTCCTCTGTGTAAATCTCCAGCAGGCATTATTTTGCCCAACACTCACACATTCCCACATCTTTTATCAGAGGCAGTATGCAACTTATAATTTTGGCATTTCTAAAGCAGTGTGAACAACTAATATGCATGTCTGGCACAAATCAATAGCTAGAAGAGGGTCCACCGAGATTGCATTATGTCTACTAAACTATGTTCACACACACTACGTGCCATTTTCAGAGAATCAAGAACGTAAACTATTCTGTGATATAATCGCTGGGTTGCCCAAAACAATAACTGGAGAATAATTATTTTGTTGCATTGGGGTATTTCAGGAGTTGAACCATAAATTCCTTTGTAGTGGCCATAGTTTTTTGCCATGGGACAGGGCTTTTGCTCTGATTTAAAAAGGAAGAAATTATCCATCTTTGATTCATCCGAATGGGAAGAACTCATTAGAAGTACTTGTCCTAATAAACCACTTAATGTCAAAATAATGACTCAAGAGGACTTTCTTGATATTGCACAAATGGATTACAACCTGGAAAAAGATTCTGCCTTAAAAAGAACTTAAGCCATGTGGATCAGGATAACTGCTGACAATCCTACAGCAATTCAAGTTAGAGTAGGTCACAGCGTATTGCATGCATGGAACACAATATCACTTAAGCATAATTGTGAAAAATGCCAAACAAAAAAAAAATACTTTTCCATTATTAAACCTCAATCTTGTGTATATAGGACCACTCCTGATCAAGAAAGAAAAGGAGGACTTACTGGACATGTGTGAATACCCACCACCACAACACCACAATTTCTTAAAAAATCTCTCATCTGAATGATTTACTAACAGTTTAAAAAAAACCAGTTTGAATACAAATTTCTTAAGCTTCTGTTTGCATTTAGAAACTATTGTGTATTGTTTTATACATTTTGTAGCAGAAACATAGATTAAAGTTTTTTTTACACTATTTCATTTAGGAGCAACACAGACTGTCTGACATGCTTCCAAAGATGTTTTAAAGTCTCTTAGGCTTGACGTTTTTAATGTTTAGCCAGGAAGTTGTCTAAGGCCATTTCTTAAGATGTATAATCTGTTAGCATTTTTGAGTTATTGTGCATTCTTTATATACTTCACAAAGGAGAAACCTCGACTAAATTACATGTTTATACTGTTGCATGTAAAATGTATCAAGATATACAACATTTTTTAATTCTATCGGAACTGTTAGGTATTCATAGAATTTACTTTGAAGGCACACATATTGGTTTGCCAAATTTGATTAATCCCTCATGTTTATATACAAATTAATAAAACTACCAGTAACTTCATATTGGCTAAGATATCTAGTTTTTAGTATCTCCTGTATGATAACTAATGAATTATTATTCAAATTTTTCATGGAAGCATTTTAAGGGGTGGGAGGGAAAAAATATAAATACAAAAAATTACCCTCGCCTTAAGGACCACCATAATTTATATCTATTTTAACAAAAAGAGTACAACAAATTAACTTACCTAACAAAGGAATATTGTTCGCGAAACTAAATTTATCGTATTATAAATACATAAAAACTATCCAAAATGACTACATTTCTATCTTTCTTTTTTGTAATGAACACAACTTTTGCAAATAAATAACTAGGCCCATTATTCTTTTACAGAAACCATTTATTCTGCTTAAAAAATATCTTGAAAATATTTTAATAAAATTACAAAAAGTAAACTATCACACTTCTAGATTTCAACTTGGAAATGGTAATGAACATCACAAAGAAACCTACTAAAATTGCTTAGTTGCTAATTTTGTAGGAAATAAGTAATTTTGGCGGCATTAATTTATGTTTATTATTATGTTTCTTAACTGGCAATATTAACTTAACCTTACACTTGTTAATCAATTAGAATTTTGATTAATATTGATTAGAATAATATTAAAATTTGAATAATCTTTATCAATTAAACAATATAATTTCTGTGGAAAACAATGACCTCATACACAGCAAATGATCATGATTCAACATTTAATGCAAATAACACTAGCTAACACAAAATATATTCGTTATTACATTTCTTTGTTTCATTTATCATTTTAGTGAGTTTTGTTTTAATTGTATAACTATTCAAAGCTATCAAACTTTATAAAACCTGGTCTTAATTATTTTGGCATTGTCTTTAGTATGTAATATTAGTAAGATAACAGACATATATTGTAACAAAGAAAATAATTTTAATGTGAGTGTGATTATAAGGTATTAATTACTCCCATAGTAACTTAAATCATTTTAATAAATAAATAAATTATTATTGAGAATTAACACTCATAAAATATGGACTCTTAAATATTAACCAGATTTATTTTAAGTAACCCGCTTCGATGGCCACATGGTCTAAGGCGCTACTCTCACAATAGACTAGACTGCTGATGACTGGACGTTTGTGGCTCAATCCCAGTCAGGTATATTGAAGGTTTTTTTCCCTAAATGGTTTCCCACTCTCTTTACACACAAATGTGGTTACACTTCCTCTGATTAAAACCTTTCTAGTCTCAAACACATTAGTGTAATTAGTACATTAGTACATAACCTGAGCGGTTAATCATACACGGTGCAAAATTTAAAAAAATTAATAAATAGTTTTTAAATGAGAATCAACATACAAAGACTACAGCCATACCAAGAATAACATTGTTATTTATTTGAAGTACTAAATTAACTGGATTAAGCACTAAAATACCTATTCTGCCTTTATATCATACAGGTCCTATTACATTTCTATTCTATTATTTTAGTTCATCAAAAATATCCCTGGAAACATTAATATTCTGTTTGAACAATTAGTCGATTTGAATAATATTACCCATCACAACACAACCGAACCTTTTATTTGTTGATGCATGGAAGTTAGGCTGTTAGGTTGGGATAGTGTAATATTTTAATTACTAGGCCTAACTATTGTAGGCCTACACAATATTGTGAGTTTCCTTGTATTGTTCCTATCCCATTTATATTAGTCATTGTTGAGTTCCCAGATCACTGTCTTTTAACACATTCTCAGGCGTGCATGTAGCACAGCTTTCTGCATAGGCCCCCGGCAGCCATTTCTGCTCGTATATTCTTATCCAAGAATATTTTTCCTACACATTTGTTTTCTCATGTGTTTATTTATGGTCATAGTATAGAATTGAACTGGTGGCCCCATCGATTAGCTTCAATATGACGTATTCAGATTGGCTAAATTACAGTGGTTCATTAATAGATGGTATTACAATAACTTATTGCATTGAAACATTAAATCATGACTGCACCAGGGAACATCCGGTCAAACAAAGACGTTGAACAACGCCCACAGCAAGGAAAGGATTAATAGGATCATCAATATGTATGTTAGTTTGCCCCTTTCTTTTTCTTAAAACATTTATCATCAAATTTCACTTTGCTCATGACAAATATTCAAGAACTCTTGATATTAATGGGCCTATATATATCAAATTTAATTAAATGGTTTTAAAGGTGTAATAGTGTATTTGATTTATTTTGGCCAAATATGTGTATTGATATTAAAATTACAAAAATACATACCCCTTCCATCACACTTTATTTTTCACTTAAGAACTTTTCATTTTTCTAGGACATTATGTTGTTTCCTTAGAAATGAACAATGTGTACCTGGGACATCTGCTGATACATACCATATTGGTCTTAACTCACAAAACTTTGTCTGCTCTATTTAAAACTCATGGTAACTTTTTTTTTTAAATGGAATATAAAATTATTTAAATTTCAAAGTAATTAAACCACCTTTGTTTATGGACTTTTAAAATAATTAATCATTACAGACACCAGATATATTTTCCTAGGACAGAGTTTACTGTTTTCATTAACATTTTAGAAATAATTCTAAAAATAGGAAGTAAGAATCTAATTTAAAAATAGTCTCTTTTATTATTAATAATTGTCTAAATACACACAAAAAATAATTACGTTTCCTATCTTATCATCAGCTATTTTAATACAACACTTCTTTCTTAAGTCAGGAAGTTTTCCTTGGTTTCATATGAGTTCCCTTGTCAATTTAACTATACATTCTAAAACAAAACAAATTACATAATATTTTTGGTGGCTAAGACGTAGCAAAGTATTTTATTAAGTTTTAAATTTTCTTATTTGTTATCATTTAGGCATTTTATTTTAAGTTTTTCAATATCATTACTTATTTCAATACCAGGAAGAAAGAGGCCAAAATTAGGTACTTGTTGGCTGGAAATACTTTCATTAAAGGAGGTTTCTAAAGTTTTCTTCCAATTTTTCAGAAACCTTTTCAAAAATATAAGGGTAGTCGTCATTTCATCTAAAACTGGTAGACACTCTGTTAAGTGATAACAGACCTATCAATCTTACCCCAAATTATAACATATGGAAATTTGTGGTGTAGAAATCAACTGTCAAAATTGTTACAATTCCAATCTGGTACTTCTCAAGATTCATAAACGCTGATTTATTTGTTTAAAACAAAATCCTAAACTGTTTATCAATTTCCTCCTAACGTTTCTACAGCAACAAACATGTGATACAAATCCCAAACTGTTATAAATATGAGTTTGTACTTTTTAGTGTTCTTGTTAGGGTTTTATTCAGCATAAAAGCTGCCTTCTCAATGCCTTTGCAAGAATAACAACTTTGCTTGTCAAATTTATTTCCCGACAACAAATCAGGACTTGACAAACTTATATTTTATTTTTTAAATTTTATTTACTACATCAGAAAAAGTTTTATTTGATAAAGAGCGCATTTAAATAGGCCTACATAGAAATATATCACTTAAAAACAATGATATTCTCAACTTAAAAACAATGATATTCTCAACTTAAAAACAATGATATTCTCAAAATTTGGTTCTAAAAACCTCTAAATATTCCCCCACTCTCCAGTAACAATAATAATTTTGGGTTTATTAATTTATTTACAATATGCCATTATCATCTTAGCTCAGTTTTGTAAAAATATAAAGGTATGCTTTTTTTTCTAGGTGCTGATGTAAATCGTGGCAGTTTCACATTGTCTATTACTCCAGACTCTAATTTTGTAGTCCGACACATCTTACATGCATTTGTTGATGATACTTTGAATTTGACATGTCAAGTTCTTAACAAAGATCTACCAAATGGATTTGTGCCCTACTTTAATATGTCATGGAGCTGGCCCATTAGCTCTCATGATAGGTAAGCTTAATAAATGTATTCCAAGAAAGGTTGGTCTGGTAGTCTATTCGAATAACCAAAGGCAGGTTTATCTAGTTACAAAAATTCAATAACTGGTTGAAGGAAACTTTTGAATTAAAAGTTTCCCAGACTTGTGTAAATATTAAAAAAAAGTGGATTTTTTCATCCTTTGTTATTTTTATTTGCTAATTTTGTTGTTTTAAAACAATATTAAAAGAGATTTGTTAGAAACAGCTATTATAAATGAATCTACATTTTATAAACTCCATGGTGTGAGCCCGTAGGCAAGCTATACTGATCGAGCGGCTGCAGCCTTTAGTGATGATAGTGCCAACATTTTTGGATAGAGGGTGTCATGTGGTCAGTACAATATGCACTCATGCTGTTAATCTCAATTTTCTAAACCAGAGCTGCTACTTTATTGAATTTGCTCCTCATGTGTCCTCTTGAGGCTGAGTTTTACACTGTTCCAGACTCACCGCTTCACAGATAAATTTTTGGAAGCGCCGGTGATCGAACCCAGGACCTCTGGATCTGTAGCTAGGAACTTTGACCACTAGACCACAGAGGTGGTTAATTTATATGTTATAGTCAAGACAATGTATTCTTATTTAACTAAAACTAATTACAGTAGGGCCTACTGTAAAAATGTAAATGTAAAACTACAGCATATATTGCTTTACATCAACTAAATTAATGTAAATGTTATGGATGCATGGGAACATGCACACACTTTCTTCTCACAGACTCTCCTCCTACCTAATACAAATTTTTACTTATATGATTATGCTTCGATCCCAACTAGCTCAACTTAAAAAAGTTCTTCTATACAATAGTTGCAAAGTGAGTGGGTACTTATTATTTACAACAGTGATTTTCATAATATCATCCACAAAACAATTCCATTTTATAACATTCCTCTCCAAAGAGAGGTCTTAAAATTTGAAATGTTATCACCCTTGCAATAGAATACCGATGTTAGGGATATTTAGGCTCGAATCCTGGCTAAGTGTAATGAGTGTGGTTTTTCCTAAATGGCTTTCCATTATCCCTCCACATAAGAGTGGATACACTTCCTCTAAATTCAACCTTCCTGATCCCTAACTCAGTAGCGCAATTTGTACATATGCATATAACCTGGACAGATAGTAAGATGCGGTGTTAAAAAAATATATGATTTAAGTTTTGAATAAGAAAACATTTTATTTCAACAAATAACAATAAATTAAAGAAACACTTTTGATATTGTATATGTATAGGTATTATATGACAGAGTATGAAACTTATGACTGTGGTCATTTCCTCAAGATTATTGTAAGATTAGAAACAAAACATTTAAAATTTATTACACTAATTATCTGGCTGTAACTGGCTGGATCCCGTACAATTTAATAATTGTGCAAATGGCAGCAAAAAGCCAACTACCGAGTCGCAGATGGCTGCGTTATCCGATGGTGAGGTCCCGGGTTCGATTCCCGTGTTCAGGTGTCATTTTTCAATTTTCAGAATATGATATCTAGATGGAGTAATTCCCACGCATAAATAATAGCTCTGGCTATTAATTCTTATTAAGAATGCCTCAACAATGCTTATTATTTAAGAACAATTTAAGCCCATACTCGGACATACAAAAGCCAGGAGGCCAAGATAATACAGGGTGGATAAATCCCCCTAAACTTAGTCTCGCCACTGAGGGTGCGAAACAAAAGGTAGTTATCAATAGCTCAATAGGAGTTATCCCCTCTGCCCCAAGTCATAATAGTGGTCAAATCCACTTATATTAATAATGGTAGAACCATTCTGCAAAAAAACAACGTTACCTAGACCTCAAGTGCCACATGGAATAATACAAAGCATAGCTAGAAAATATACATACTGGCCCTTAAGGACACCATATAGTGATTACATTAATTAAGCTAAGTTTCTTATACAAATAGCAAACTCTAGTGTGTGCCATCTCCAAGCAACATGATGCAATACCCTGAATAAGTTACCCCTATACAAAAATCATTTTTAAATTAAAAGTTGTCATCAACTAAATAGACAGGCAAAGTGCCTGCCATTCAACAGAACAAATTTAAACCATATTCTAATAAGTCTGAGAATATGTTAAGCAATCAAAACTTTTTCAGAAGGAGACATAAATTCCACAATGAATTTCTTTCTTTAGTTGGCGAGCCCATCTGTACCATCCTCACAGACATCAACTAAGTATTGAGCAGCAGGTGACTAAAATCAAATGCAGTAGCGTGTCTTCTTTGGCTGTTGGTTGAATAATAAGTTACTTTTAGTGGGCTGAACACCCATATGTATATATGATCAAAATAGTGGGTTAAGGAGGAGCAAGGAAGGAAAAATCTAATTTCTCTGGATGTCGTTCTAGTTTAGTAGACAAGTGGGAGCCGATGCCAAGACGCTTTCTTCTGTAACTAGAAGAACTGACTTGTGGGGATCCTTCTGCATTTGCATAAGCCATTACTTTCACTCTCCTCAAGTCTTCACAAATTCGGAGTGGTTAGAAATGAGTAGGTCATTTGAACACATCATTGGCGTGGGAGTTGTTAGAAATGAGTAGGCCATTTAAACACATCATCGGCGTGGGAGTTGTAATAAGTTGTAGCCAAAATGTAGTTCACATAAGCTGAGATCATGGTAAGTAGAAACATTGGTAGTGGTGGTTTTTTTTATAGTCTATAGGGAAGATATTTAGGAACAGTTAATAAACTTATAATCTATTACTGTGATGGCTTAAATACTTTTATCCCTGTACAAATGATGTCCCACTCAATAGCCACAATCACATAAATGCAATCCCGTGGGCTTAGGAAAGTTCAGAAACAAACTATGTAGCATGGTTTTAGCACCCGCTTTGATTCATGTGGAAAGTTCACTTTGGACCTATGGACCGCAGTGGGGCTCAACATGTTAAAAGAATACAATAAAATTGAAACATGATTACTATAAAATGAAAAACAATTTCATTGATACATATTTCACTGTTTTCAATTAATGAATGAGGAAAACTGCACTTCATTTAGATTTTTTGGTCAAGCTTAATCCTGTATCTAATATCCTGATTAGTCTGTCATGAGCTGGACTTTTTAGCTCGGCTGGGCTAGTTTAAACCAACCACAAAATAAATAAACGTCATCCTCTCCTGGCATCAGATGGTTATTTGCTAGCCTTGGAATTTTTTCACAGTAACACTAGCTATTAACAAAAGCAATATTTTTGTTTCAATTGATAAATTGGTCACAAGTTCAATTGGTGGAATTTACACTTTAATTTTTACTGTATCCATGTGAGTAATGTGCGAATAATTAATAATTTGAATGGTACAACTTTGTTATTAATTATTTTTTATACAGTATATCACACAGTTTGGTTACTTCTCATTTCCATTATAACAAGGCTTTAAAGGTTAAAACCTTAAATTATCAATGATTCCTAAATCATTTAGATTTAAAGGTTAATTTACTCTTTAAATATTGCAAAAAATTTAATCCATAAAATGCGACCATTTTTTTCCCCAAACGGCCAACTTGAAATATTCAATTTTGATATTCTTAGAAATGGCCAAGCCTATTAAATTAGAACCTTTCCATCTTTTGGTACACAATTGTTGTTAAATGTTTGTTTCAGCAAGAACAGAGGGATAATGGTGAACCAAAGTGGTAGTGTCGTGAATCTAGTTATTCAGAATTTGGAAGAATATGACAGTGGTAACTATGTTTGCCATGCATTGCTCAGCCCTAATCTGCTCTTAAACCAGACACTTCAAGTAAATGTAATAAAAAGTGAGTACCATTAAGGATAGAGAAGTCCAGCTGTTTGGTTGCTTCAAATGGTTGAAACTTATTTTACTGCATTATAAACAAATCTACTTTATCAAGTTACTAATTCTTGTCACATATTTATTATTTTGTGACTCTTATGAACCTTTTACAATGAACAGAAAAGAAACTCTTGTCCATAAACATTGCAATTTAATTTAAACCCTTAAAAAATCAAATAATACATATGTTAAAAATCAATCATAATCTTAACTCAATATAAGCCATTAACTGTAATCTCACAAAGAAAATTAGGGCAGGTTCCTATTGTGTCAATAATATGAGTGTAATAAAGGGGCCACATACCATAAAATCTGGGAGATTTATTAAGATCACAAGCTATCAATGGCAGCAATAAGCCAACTATTGAGTTGAAGGTTGCTGCGCTATCTGATAGCTTGTGATCTTCATAAATCACACATTTGTAGCTGACGATTCCTGAACGTCCATCATAGACTCTGCCTTAAAATATGAGTGAAGAATGACCCCGGGCACGGGACGATTGCTGGATAGCTCAGTGGTTAGAGCATTGGCGTACTAAGCCAAAGGTCCTGGGTTCAATTCCCATGTCCAGGTGTCATTTTTCAATTTTCAAAAATAATATCTAGATGCGAGTAAATCCTCACTAAAAATATAATAGCTTTGGCTATTTGATTCTTAAATAAAACATTGTTTTTGGAAGATGTTTTAGAGTCTAGCCATTTTTTGACCCTTTAAATGATCGTTGCATTACCAAAAATGCTTTTCCGAAATTTTTTATGCGATTTTGCCTTTCACTATTTCTCACACCCCCCCAGAAACTTTTTGCCCCAATATATTTTTAACTACTTGGTTGCATTTAGTTGATAAGGTAAAATCTTTATCACAGATGCCATAATTCCTACCACATTTCTGATTTTAATTACATTACATTTAATTAGTTGGAATAGAGAGATTGAGGGTGTGAATATGAAACATATAAAGCACAACACTGAATACTTTTTTAATTTTGGCCACTCCATCCTTAAGTTTAAAAAGTCGGGGTACTGCAATCACAAGTTGTAACACCTACACAGCATTTTGGTGGTAAAGCATTAAAATAAAGAATATATGTTTTGCAATGTCATTACCTTTCAATTTGGGATCCTCAACTGCATTATGTCCAAACACAATTTCATATTCCTACAAGCTACCTATTTATTTCATATTATGAGGAATCTGGAAGCCAAAACAATAAGTATAATACTATAGTTATGTCATAACTATCTTATAGCAAATTAATCTGGGGTGGAATAAAGTAATTTTATACTACCAAGAAACTATCCTGTAAGTTAAATTTAGAAAAAAAACAAACCTCGCAAAAAATCATGCAACCAATCTAAAATTCTACTTTTAAATGTAGACATGCTTCCTGGAGCCATAGCTTCTCAAATGTATCTATAAACGTTTTTAATTACTGTGGTAAGTGATAAGTGGTAAGCTTGGACTAGTAAAAGTGTTAAATGAAAATTAAGAAAGGGCTAGAATTTATTTTTCACTTTCGGTAGTCATAAATTTAACAATTGGATTTTCTTTCAAACAAGACCTCCTCCTGACTTTAAACTTACTATGCCCCTGAAACAGGGCTGTAATATAACGACAAAATAAATCACGCAAAACTTTTGTAACCCTTCAGTGACCTATGGCTACTGATGCAAAAACAATTTTCAACTCTTTAAATATATAAATGTAAAATTTAGATTAAGATGGCACTCTTTGCTGCCAGTATTTTTTGATAGTACATCAGCAATTACTGGCAAAATTAGATTTGAATGGTTAGTTGTTGTATATATATATATATATGTTCATTCTATTTCTCATTGCTTTAATCTTGAGTTGGTATATTCTTGCATATTGCTAGTTGAAGATAGAGTAGCTTCTTATCCTTTTGGATTAGTATAATTGGCTTACAGCTACAAAGAGGGCAACCCAAGTTGAGACACAGTTTTTTAAACAATTATGAAAGGTATTAGAGAGAGCTAAAAACTCTAAAATTCCCATTGACTTTAAGCTGGGCATGCCAAGTTAAGACTGTTTTTTTCTATTTAAGAAAACTTTTCAGCTATATTGAACACTGCTAGGGAAGCAAATAAAACAACCAGACTTTCATTTAAATTTAATCTAAAGGGGAAAACTTTCTTCTGACGCTTCTCAAAGTCAGCAAAGCACTTAGAGTATGTTAATTAAACCTCTTGACAGCTATGAGCAAATTCCGGTTCCTCCAAACAGCATTAAGGTGGAATGGAAGGGAACGTGAGTTAAGGTTAGTATTTTTTTCTTTTGGCCAAAATAATTAAATAAATATTGTCATGTAGCCTACATAATGGAATTTAATGATCTACTTTTAAATAGAGAGAAACTATCCTGTGATATTTGGCCAAAAGGGAACTCGGAAGGCCTACTCCAAAAATTTTCCAAAACTTGGATGCCCTTAGAAGCTATTTCAGAGTGGTCCACACTGGAAAATTTATGAAAATTATACTCTTCTAGAAATTATTTGGAGTGGTTCTCACCCAGGAGATTTTTTAAATGTGGAGTTTTCTAAAAGCTACTTAAAGTGTTGCTCACCTGGAAATATTTTGAAAATTTATCACCTTAGATGCAATTTAAAGTGATCTTCCTCAAACAAATTTTTGAAAATTAGATGCCTCTTTAAACTTTTTGGAGTGGCTATTTAGTGGTAATTTTTTAAAAATTTGATGCCTCTAGAAGATATCTTGAGTTTTTTAGAATCGTAGTAAGACTTTAGTACACACAACCAAAGAAATATTTCTTACATTAATGTCGGAGCCACGGGTCTTATTGAATCCACAACTTACAATAAGGATACTATAATTGGAGAGCATAAAACACTTGAGATGAAAACCTTTACATATCAAATATCAAAATGTCTTCCTAAAAATATTTAATTGAGGAAAAACCTCTCAAATACCCAAAGAATGTTCATTTAAAAGTTTTAAGTAAAAAAANAAAAAAAAAAAACTATTCTGGATAGTTTGCATTGCAAGTCAGTGGTACGCAAAACAACCCACCAAAAGGCCATTAATGTAATCACATTTGAATTTATTCTGAGCCTCTCGACAGATAACCTACATATTGTAATGTAACTTAAGCCTTATGATTAAACATTGGCCCTGCATTCTGATGTCCTTTCATTTTGAAATATATCATCCAGGTTAATGGCTGATTAAAATTGTAAACCCAGTTTATTTCTGCTGATAAAATGTATTTATTTTACACATTTTCAAACAGCACACACTTTAAAATTCTTTTACTTCCCCAGGTTTTCCAAACCAAAGAATATTTACTTTCCCAGTATTTTATAATAAAAGCTATAAGCCAACAAACATAATCTCATAATTTTCATTGCCTTCTATAAAATTCTTCACACAAAGATCATCAAGAAATCACATTAATTGTGGATAAAACTTATAGTTTAGACTTGGTAATGCTATCTACTTTGTATTTCACTAATTATTGCAATAAATATAAAAAAAAATTCAATGACATTTTATAATTTACCTGATTTCTCTTTGACTTTTGATGTCACACCCAATTAATTAGCTTTTACAGATGTTCCATGTACACTCCCTTTACTATGAGAGGTAGAGAAGTCTTAGTTTCATGGGCATAGGGAGAATTTAATTTTGGGAGAATTTCAAATTCAAAGTCAATGACATTATGTTAAGACTTCTGAGAAAAAAGAAAATATTTTAAAAAGTGGTGGTGGAACCTTTATTTGTGTGATGGGGGGGGGGGG
>CABFWB010002100.1:48511-64116 GCA_902151455.1 Timema bartmani | reverse complement strand
CCCCCCCAAGATAAAAACAATAGGGACTCAAGCTTCCCTTGCCCCCCCTGTTCTGGAGGCCCTGGATGAACAGTACTGTACTGTGCAAATTAATTGGGACAAGATTTTTTTCCTCAGAATTGTAATGTGATTGCCAGTTGATGTCTTTATCCGACTTAAACCAGTTTTATCTGCCTTAAGGGGGTGTGACTGTTAGAACTTGACAATAAGAATGTGATTTGACTGGTTTTAAACTGGAAATAGTCACTTCAGCTTCAGTTGTGAGCTTTTGTGTGTGACAGGTGGATGTTAGTGTTTGCTCTCTGTGATATACGCGTTGCTTTCGTGTATTTAAAAATGGATAGTACTCCAGGGAAGTGTGCACAAATAATTGCTCTTAAGGATCACACTTCTATGACAGTGAGAGATATCGCTTCTGCAGTTGGTGTAGGCAAATCAAGTGTATCAAGAATTCTTACGAGATACAATGCATCTGGATCATCATCGCCAAAAAGGAGAGGTAAATGTTAAAGAAAACTAAAAACAACTCCACGAACCGATAAAAATTCTAATCAGAAATAGTAAAATGAATCTAACAAAAACAAGCACAGACCTTCAAAGAGACTTATTGACTAGTGGTTTTGATGTTAGTGATTCAACTGTATGCCGTAGGCTTCTGGAAGCTGGCTAGAAGGCAAGAAGACCAACGAAAAAACAATATTGGAATGCTAAAATGAAGATAAAACGTCAAGCATGGGCCAAAAAATATAAATCATGGACTGCTGATGACTGGAAAAAGGTAATTTTCAGTGAAGAAACTAATTTATTTGTGCAAGGCTACAAAGCAAATGTCATTAGACGAAGCAACTGTGAATCCTTAAGACCTGAGCATGTCCAGCAAACTGTAAAACACCCTCTGAAACAGATGTTTTTGGGTTTTTTCACAGCAAATGGCCCTGAAAGCCTTATTCGTGTTCAAGGTATGATGAATTCATCCAATTAACGCAAAAATATTACAACGTAAGGTTGTTCCATTCTTGCAAACTTTTGACGCGACATTTCAACATGACTTGGCCCCATATTACAATTCAAAATTGGTCAAAACTTTCATGCTGGAAAATAAAATTAATTTGCTTGATTGGCCTGGAAACTCAGCAGACTTAAATCCAATAGAAAACTTGTGAAATATTTTGAAGAGACGTTTTGGTAAAATGAACTGTACAACCAAAGAATGCATGATAACAAATGCTATAAAAGTGTGGTCCCTCGATGATGAAATCAAAAATATGTGCACTAAATAAGTGGAGTCAATGCTAAAAGAATTTAAGAGGTATTTTCTGCTAAAGTAGGACATACATCGTACTAATACAGGTATTTATCAGTGTATATGAAGGCATAGTTTTTGAAAAAGAGTGATTTTTTACTTTGTCCCAATTAATTTGCACAGTATAGTACATTCTGTTGATACTTTTTTAATTTGGCTTACAGAAAAGCTTTAAAAAAGACATACAAAGAAATCAAATCTAAATCCCAGCTATTAAATGACAGGTAATTGGATGCTTATAAAAAAACAAAAAATAAAAGCTTTGAAGAAACAAAGAAATGTTGAATTAATATGAATGTGATGCATAGGGCAACCACGGCAGGAGAGGGGATATCTGACATATAGCAGAAGGTTCTTTATTTCATACATTGAGTTAAAGCATCTAAATTTCAACCAATTCAGAAATAATTTTCATATGCTTAGTAATACTATATTATCAATATTAAATGTTATCAAACAAGTCAAATAATACCTCCCTAAGAATCACTGTATAGTTGGCGTTTTTGTAACTTATTGAAAGAACAAAATACTTTAATAAAAATATTATGTTTTTGTTTTGCAGTCATGGTAACAACAAATATTATAGTACATGAAATAATACAATATGAAATATTATATTCACACACATTTTCTAATGACTGGCCACCAAAATAAATACAAAATATTTTTTATAACTTTAAGAGCCATTCAAATATTTAGTTTCAAAATAAAACAATTTTATTTTGTAAACAGCGCAAGAATACAACCACAAGATGGTTGGCATAACGTCATCAACCACCCTTGTTTTGGCTTACATTTTAGAAACTCTCTTGTGAAAAGCATTTTTTAAGTGAACCACAGATGCGGCTTCCACAAAAACGAAACATTCAAACACCTATTTTCATAACTTCTTGTTTCAATAATTTAAAAACGATTGATAGTTAAGAACAAATTGTTTATTTGTATGAATGTTTAGACTGCCAAAAGTAACAACCACTCAACAGTCTTGGAGGTCACATGGTTTGACTTTGATGCCTTATACTTGATGGTGAATTCTTTTCTATACCCAAGTTATTAATCAACAATTTAATCAAGAATCTAATATTACAGTGGCAGGGAAGATGTTTAAATTAGACATTGACACAGCTAGTATTTCATTTATACCAAACATTTTTTAAGGAATAAGAAGAAATAAGATTTTTAAAGCTTATAACAGAGATGGGTATTGTGGTGCACTTGCTAATCAAGACTGTGAAGTGAGGCTGGACTGGTTTTGGATCCTTGATGGGGAAAATATATCTATGCAATTTAGCAATGTTACTTAAGTCTTTAGCGTGACTCCTTTCACTAGCATCTCTTGTGAATCAGCTTATTTAAAACTGACTCAGGCCATGAGTAAACATGTAAATTTACCAACCAATTAAATAATGATTTAAAATATGTAATGTATGTTGGAGTTCATAGATTTTACATCGTTTTACATGTCCTAAGGCATTTAAGTTTTATGCCTTGGCTTAGCCCCATATTTTGTGGTCTCAATATATTCTTGCTATAAAGCATTAGCATATCTAGCATCTAAACTATTTAGACATAATTTTCTTAGTTACGGGTTTGAAATTCATCCCGTAGTACAGATATATGGATATAAAAACACAACATTTTTTAATCTAATTTACCTACATTTCAAACACAATGTCAATTCTCTTAAAAACTGTGCAACTTATTTTGATTACATTTCATTCCTCTATAGATAATTAAACCCAACTTATACAGGTCTCCTAAAAAATTACATTACTGCCGAGAAAATTTATTTTTTCTTGAATTACACTTTCCTTGGCTTATACTCCATAATATCCCATTTTAAACTATTTAAGATTTTTAACAAAATGTCAGATACATAAATGTGAGTTTGATTAAATTAAATTAATTCATAGAGGCTTTAGCTTAAAAAAACTGTCTGCAGGCCAACCGTGGCCAATTACTCCCAGAAAATGTTTTATTATTCTATCTCTTAACAAAGGCAAATATCTACACTAACATAACTATCTACTATCATCTTTTTCTTGACACAGACTTTATATTTTTTATAATTTGGTCTTAATTTAAATTACACAATGCGACAAGATTTGGAATTATGGGTGAAATCAACTGTTTTTCATGTATCATTGTGAGTATATATCAGCTTCATAATTGAAAAAGTTACATTACATCACATTTTTTTGTGAAATTGATAATTTATTTTTTCTAAAAAATATATAAAATCATAAAAGCTGACATAATTTTCTTTCATTAAAATTTGGTCTCTGACTTAGGCTTATTAGGGATAAGATTTTATCTTATGCTTGTAGTTCATTTTAATAAGCAAACTACCACAAACTGCATTTTCCACCGGTGTATGTGATCTTGAGAGGGTACTTGGTATGCACTACTATACTTAATTTCTCATTGAACTGGCACATGGAGGATAGGTTCCACCTTCACAGATGGATGTGGAACCAAATGATTGTAAAAGCAAGATATTGAGTGTTAGTGTTACTCGGTATCTTTTTGTGATAAGTAGTTGTCTTGTTTGTGTCTCATTGTCTTTGTGAAAACACGGTATCATGAAGAAGGAAAAACATTGGACATGTGTAAACACATCAAATAATTTTTGTTTCATATGCGGACAGTTCACAGTGAAGTCTCAGCTTGGGTCTATAAAAATACAGTGAAGACAGCTTATTATTTATATCACGGGTATCATTTCAGAGCTCAAAATAAATGTTGGGCCGCAATGTATGCTGTATTTCATGCTGTGTGAATTTCATAGAATAGGTGAAGGGAAACAAGAAGAGCAAATCTTTTGCTGTTCCAATTGTCTATTGTGAGCCAACTATCCACCAAACAATAATAAATATAGTATTAAAAGATCCCAGCTGTAATAAAGCCAGTGCCGCATAGGGACAAACTCCCAATTCCTGATTTACCATCAAATTGGAAATAATTTACCTTAGCTGAAGAGGAATATCCAGGCAACAAGCAGAGCTTTTGGGATCAATACTGCACCAGTAGAACTAGGTAGTTCAAGACACAAGAATATCTATCTTCTGAAAGATGCATGAAAGATTTTCAATATACCAGAATCCAGCCTTTGAGTCTGCTCTGCTGTAAATGGTTTGATGGGAGAACTGGGGTTTCAATTCAATTTGAAGCATGGAGAATGTTCATTGACTCATCAAAACTAAGCTTGAAAGCTATTTTGTTACACAATGGGTACATAAACTCATTCATGCCTATTGCACTTTCACTAGATGAGGAAGAAACTTATTGTTATTTTTTTATTCCTTTGGGACAGTCGATAAACTGAAAAAGTTACAGGGTAAAGGACTTGCCAGCCAGAAAAGATTATGTTCCAGGAAAACATGGGAAGAATGCTCCCTTGGTGAATCCTGAAAAGGTTCTTTTGCCTTCGCTGCTCATAAAGTTGAAGCTTATGAAGAATTTTGTTAATGTTTTGAGCAAAAGTGTTGATGTTTTTTAATAGTTTTACAGCAAGTTCTCAACTCTAAGTGGGGTCAAACTAAGATGGGATATTTGTCGGCTTACAAATAAGAAAGCAATGTTGTATGAAGATTTTGAAAGGAATATCAAATAAATTGTATTGGCTGCATGGCATTCATTTAAATCAATGGTATATGCCTTTCTGGGCAACTACCTCAAAATTGTACAAGATCAACTACTTAATTACCAGAAGCTAGGTTGTGGGATGTTATTAAAAATCCATTTTTTACATTCACATCTTAACTTTTTTTTCTGAGAATCTAGAAGCTGTTAGTGATGAATAAGGGGATTGGTTTCATCAGGACATAGCTTAAATGTAGCATTGGTATTAGGAAGGTAGGGCCCCGCAATGATTGGACGATTATTCCTGGTTTATCTCTAAGGATGATGAAACACCCTATAAAAGAATAAAGTAACCATAAATTAATAGATCCTAGAATTTCTATGTAGCTCTTTTTAATATAAGGTTTAATGACTAAAAAAGGGCGAAAATGATTAATCTTTGCTTATTGCATTCGCCCATTTTCAAACATGAAATCTATCGCAAACACTTTCAAGTACTCAACCCTTCTTAACATAGGCAGGTAGTAATATTATTTTTAAAAACCTGGTTAATAATGTAGAAAAATATATTCACTATATTTAATGTTTTTAAATGCTACTAAAAACTCAGTCTTACCTTGCACAATTATTCTTATTTGCTTAATTTAAACTTAAATTTTCCTTACATTTATATCTTTCAAAAGTATATTTCCAACTTTTAAACTTAGTTCTATTGGCACATTTAATAACACTATTGTTAACAACTTAATATCGGTGATTAGACAAGAAAAAGTGTACTCACATTTTAAGGAGAGGAAAGGAGAAAACCACAATGATCAATCACATGTGGAGATTTTCACTTCCCCCAATACACCTGGACAAAATTTAATTCTCGTCCTCACCATCATCTGCAATCCACTATGGCAAGTTTGATGACTTGGAACAAACGGCCACCATTGTAGATCTTTCCACTCTGGTTATGTTAAATGGGAGTTAGATTTTAGTAATCACTATCAATTTATTGTCTATATACATGTTGATGTTGATTATGTGTATCTTTAGAGAAGCCAGCCTGCAGCAGTCAGATGTTTATGTGTCCTGATGGAATTTGTATTGGCAAGAGATTTGTGTGTGATGGCCACCAGGATTGCAAGAATGGAGAAGATGAAAGTCAAGGAAAATGTGGTAGGGTAATTAATAACATTAATCAAATATGGTTAGATGTATAAAGAAAAATGTTTTCTTATTAATTATTAACATCTGATTAAAATTAAGGCTGTATATTGCAACCCACCTCGGTGGTGTAGTTGGCTAACGCGCCAGTCGTGTTGAGCCAGACCACCGAGGACGGGGAGATCAAGGTTCGAATCTCGGTNCTAAATAGTTTTCCACTCTCCCTCCACGCAAATGCGGGTTCACTTCCTCTTAATTCAACCTTCCCAATTCTTAATCCATTAGTGTAATTAGTACTTAAGCGTATAACCCGAACAGGTAGTAAGACGCGGTGCTAAATAATAATAATGTATATTGCAACACAGGCGTCATGGAGAAAATCTAATTCCAACCCATTTATCATCCCAATGATAACGCTGGTAAATACTTGTATATAGATAGCAGTTAATATACTCTTTTGTGATAGATGGAAAAGTTGCCAAAATAGAATTTACATTGGTGATTATTGTCATACTTTCTTTTGTCCTATTTAGGGCCGGTTTTATGACTCTTGGATAAAAATTAATCAGGTAGATAAATATTTATGCCTGGTGGATAAGATAAAAGTGTGTCTTGAGACTGCAAGATAGCATTTATCTGCCAGATAAAATGTATCTATCCATCACATTTTATCAGGATGCTTAAGTACCTGATAACTTTTATCTGAAAGTTAAAATGGTTGTTGCCATAGTGACGTGTTGTTTTTAATGAGGTTTTGCCTATCACAATTTGTTTTTAGATTAAAATCTTGGTTGAAGTGTTTAGTAGGCCTAAGCACAGGCCCGAGCTCTAACTATATAAAGTTAGAACATTTAATTCACACTTTTATATAAACTGGCAAGCTATTTGTAGAGTTATATTAATATAAGAATAAATTATTAACTCTGAGTACATACAATAAATGAAATTTTGTAAACGTTGTACCCAACTTTTGACCACATTTTGGCAGACACCGAAACTAGTACTTGAACGACATCTTAGCTTCTGCGCACATGTGACACCATTCACACACACCACTTGTTTAGCTGCCATTATTTATCATATGTTGAGCGTTGTAGAAAAAAATCTTGGTTCGCGTGTTAAGTAAGCACAGGCCCAGGTTCTAGATATATATAAATTTAGAACATTTAATTCACACTTTTACAAAAAATGACAAGCTATTTATAGAGTTATAGTTGTATAAGAACAAATTATTAAATGTGAGTACTCTACCGAAGTAGAGTTATTGGGTAATATATATTGAAACCTGATCGGATGTACAAAGGGTGGTTTTCCCTAAATTGTCTTACACATTCTCCACACAAATCTAGTTACACTTCTTAAAAATGCTTCCTTATTCATTCTTAAAACCTTAGGATAATTAGCACATATGCATAGAACCCAAACAGGTAGCATGACAATGCGACCACCAAATCAGATAAAAATCAGTTGGCCTTGGCTTTAAATAATTAAAGTGATGAAATCCTATATATGTATAAATAAAATAAAAATTATCAGTTATCTCAAAAAAGCTGCAATTTAACATTTTGATTAATCACGTCTCAATAGGGTAGCAATCTTATTTTTATGGCAGCATTTTATAGTCACCATAATTACACTGATATTTTTTATCTTTCTCTCTGTGATATGTTGACAGGCTCTGATCCTTGTGAAACCAAGCTACGCTGTGGTGATGGCCGATGTATACCAAAAGATTGGTGTTGTGAACAATACCATGGTCATTTCCAAGATGCCAACTGCACAGCTATTGTAAAACTGCAATGTTGTCATCAGCTTGACAAATGTACAGTTTCAAATTTGTTTATAATCTTTTAAAGTATTTTAAAATAATATCCATACTTTTGTTGGAAATTTGGAAAAAGGCGTTAGTATTGTCTAGTTTGCTGGTGACGGAAAGTTTGTGACTCTAATCCCTGCCGGGTATATTGAGCTTTTTCCAAAATGGTTTCTCACTCTACTACCACCCAAATGATGGCATTATTTTCTAAATGTTACTTTTCTTCTCCCTATTCTATTATTGTTAATTAGTGTATTTAAAGATGCAAATCAAGATTATAAATTCCTCTTTTATCTAATGATTTCACTTCATTCATGAACAAAATTTGATAAAGTATTATTATTTATGATAAACACACACATATTTAAACAGTATATTTTTTTATCATATCTTGCTACTTGCCTGGGCTCTCCACATGTTCACACTAATGAAGTAGAGATGAGGAAGTTGATATCTAGATTAAATGTTCTCGCATTTGCGTGAAGATCGTTTTAGAATTTTTTTTTAGAAAATATAAAGTCAACACAGTCAGGATTAAAACTCCAACCTCCTCCTTACTGAAAAATCCAAACAAGATTAATACCTTAATCTGCTCATTGATGCAACAATATTATTTATTAATTTAATTAAAATACATTTTAAATATAAAACTTTTTGCTGAAAATTACAGTGTAGAATATTATAAAATAATAAAACATAATATGCCTAAAGGCTAGCTCTTTGCTTAAAGTGCCTAGTCAGGTGACATCTGGTTCATCTATGTCAAATAACTCGGGCAAAGATAGAGGTAGTTACTCTGATACTACTTAATATCAGTATGCCTTTCCATCTGAAGTGGAAGAGTAAGATGAACTGGAAGACCCAAAACTAGTGAAAGGTTATTCCTTAAATTAAGTTTATTTATGGATATGTGAGTACTTGATTATACACTTCTTTGTTGCATTTATGAGAATTTTCAACTTCTTTTCGCACCTTAGATTGTCTTATTTCATTGAAGAAAGCCATGGAATTTTTGATCAGTATTTCTATAATATTTTTCTAACTACATTTTTTACATATACAAAATACAATTGCAACGTAGAAACAAGATGTCAAGAAATAGCTGCATCCACAAAAGTTTTTTTTTGTTGACATATTGATATCCTGAAACCTTATCATGAAGCTATCCACAAACCTCTATGCCCATTGTTCAGTATTCATTCTTTAAAGAAATGTTTATTCATGATTGATAAGACTATGTGAAATTATCAGACACTAAAAATCTAGCCTCAAATATGGAGTTATATGAAGCACTATAAAATACACCCATTAGTTTCAAGGTCTGTGTTTTTTATAGTCCAAATTAGCCAACATTCTCACATGTTTATCAGAAATTCTGATTTGAAGAATTAGTAATGTATGACCCTTGGCTTGAGTCCAAGGTATCTCATTTATGGTAAGTGGTGAGCTATTCCACAGATCGGGGCTCTTTTTTCATAGCCAAGTGTTTACCTGCATCAATAATTACACAGTCTTTGGTGTCACTCTCTCATATTTTAATAGTACATAAAACATTTTCATCCTCATATTTGAATGTTTTTAATCAATTTAGGCGCCACCGACCTCATTGTGTCAAGTGTACTGAGGGTGGTTTGTTTCCAAAATGATTTTCCACTCTCTCTCTGTCTTCCCATGCAAATGCGGGTACACTTCCTCTAAATATAATCTTCCTAATCCCCGAAACCATTATTTTAATTGGTACATGCATGTACAACTCAAACGAGTAATAAGACGCGGTGATGAAAAAAGTTAACATAAGGTTTCTATAAGCTAAGCCAGTCCTAATTTTTTTTTAGTATTGCGTCGTTTGGTCTCCATTGAGTGATTTAACCCTTTGAATGCCAAGAGAAATGACAAAAAAATGTGCTAAAAGGGCCAAGCTATTTTGCTGAAAAATACAAGATTTTGTTTAAATTTTAATAACTTATTAGTCATTGAATTTCTAGCACTAAAATTTTTACATAAACTAGCTAACATGCTTGTATATCTGATGATATAAGTATACATATACTTTTTTAATTTTTACATATAATTAAAAAAAATCACTAACCAAGATATTAAAAAAAAATGTTTTTAATGTTTTATTTAACATTAATTTTTAATCATTGAAAATTTAAATTGCTTGAAATAGAATAAATAACCGAAAAGAACATTAAAAACTGATTAAATAACAAAATTTACAAAAAAAACTAACTTTAGATTTTACGCTAAAATAGGGTTATGCATAGCAGCTGCTTCAGTGACCATCAACTTTAGCAGGGCTATAGTAAAATAAAGTCTAAAATAAATAATTTGCTTGGAATCAGAAGGAGAGGGGGAGGGGACTTCAAACCTAGTACTTTTGCATAAATATAAAGAGCTTGGGGTATCATGATCTTCAAGATTTATTTCATACCTTTAGGAATCACTAGTATTCACACTCGTGTTATCAATGTCAGCTACCACTCCTACTTGTTCCAATCTTTCACTTTCACTAGAATATAATTTCTGTTCAGTTTCATTATTTACAAATTCAGAATCACTGCTTTCATAATCACTAACAAATTGATCACTCTCGATTGAGCTATCAATAAATATTGCAAGTATTTGTGTGTCTTGAATCACCGCTTTCCTCTTAGTAGCCATGTTTACAAACAAGGCCAAAGATAAAACTCATAAACTAAAAAGTTATAAAATAATTTTCATGGTCGATATATCGAAACTCCCTAAGTGCAAAGACAAATAAAAGTAGCTTGAACATACGAGAATGCAGTGGAAATAAAATCTAACCTATCTTTGGACTTAATACTGAAGTAAGAGCTCGAAAACACAGGATCGCTGTGAGCGACGATGGCAATTTTAGCAGATATTTAGTGCATCGCTCTGAGTGATGTTGGCACTCAAAGGGCTAAGACATGCCCACTATATGTGATCAAACAATCTAGCATTGTCCTAATCTACTTCAATAATGGACTTGCATACTTACCTTAAAGCAATATGCATTTTATAAGATTTAGTGTCCTTAACAAGCCAGACTCATTTGTTCACTATCGTGAACTTAAGTTGAAATTAAGATTAGTCTGCTGTGGGATTTGAAGTGTAAAATTGATTATATTCTCAAGTTTATTCCAACTGGTTAATTTTATTTGTACTGCTTTTGAAACCGGATTTGAGAGTTTTCATATTTTATCAATGGGTGGAGTGGAATTGGACAAAGCTTGTTATGATGAGTATTGCAATCAAAGAAACAGTAAGAATGGAGAGGGAAAGTGAATGCTATAAAGTCAAGGAAGGTAAAATAATGGAAATGCTTAGTAATATTGGAGAAGTGTGGGGTGTTAATGGGACAAATTGTTTCAAGTTTCTAATTTTTGGTTGATTGGTAAACAAATTTAATCGACACCCCCACTATTGGTGGAGGGCAGAGGTCAAGGTGGCGGAAAACTTAAATGATAGTATGTTTAAGATGGGCTAACACTTTCCATTCATTCACATAGCCACTAAAAAAACTATTGTTGTAGAGTAAATTTTAGGCAGTAGCTTATAAGGGATATTTGTAACTTGTATTGTAGATTATCACAGGACTAGTTTGTTAGGGGAATAGAAGTCATAAGCCTTTGATGATGGTAATATTGCAATATTCACTTACCTGATTGAAGACCAATTTAAAAGGGACAATTTGTTGAGATTTGTATTAGGGCAGAAAGATAAGATGTATTAGAGGTGGACGTTATTTGCACGAGTGTTAGTGAGTTTTTGTGTACATATGTATGTGGTGGTGTAGGGAGAGGTAAGGGAATAGGAGAGATTATTTGAGTAACTCTCTGCTTTATATTGAATAGTCTATTTGTAATGATAGGCCAGCCCTTAGAGTATATAAGGCAGAATTGTGTGTATTGTAATTAGTGTCTGAGGTGAAATTCGATTGAAGCTGTGTGTGCATGTTAAAGTATTGACTTTTGAATAGGCGTGGAAATTTTATAATTTTGCCATCCCAAGTGCAAGGCCATACTAAATAGACAGATTAAGCATCTGTCATGGAGGCAAACATGTGGCAAAATAAGTAAAAACTGGGGCTAATTTTAGTAAGCTAATAAGTTTTTACAGCCAGACACTACCTGATTAGTGAATACTTACTTCACAAGCTGTGAATGATAACATTATATTTTCTTAGAGATGTGTTTGTTTGACAATGATTTTGATAACACAGCAAATATTTTCACTTGGTTTAGCACATTCTTAGACTTTAGGACTTGAAAAAAAAAATCCCACTGCAACCTTGTCTATGCTGAGTTTCCTTAGAATATGAATGTTATAAAGGGGTCCTGGCATGGGCATGTTGAGATATGGATGAGAACATTAAGGAATGATTTTTTACCTGTGTAAACGCCATTCACGACCTAAGTTTACTTGGATGACAGCTCAAAAAGTAACTAGAAAATAGTCCCTAAAATATCACTACGCCAACAGCTGATATCTGCCACTGTCACTTGGGACAGCTGTTATGAAAACATATGGTTATGTAGAGTAATGTGATAGTTAACCACAGTAATTTAGGCCAATATTATGCCTCAAAGAATTTTGAAATTGAAATTTTTGAATGACTTGGTGATCTGTAACTTCTCTTCTTTTTTTCTCCTGGGAACTCATTATCAAAAAAACACACACAAATCTATCCACAAATAAAAAGAACCCCTTATAAAATTTCGTGAGATTAAAGTTAGATTAAACTTATATTTAAGTTTGATAAAAGATAAAAGTTTAAAGTTAGTTTAAAGTTAGATTAAAGTTAGATTAAAGTAAGATTAAAATTAACCAAATTAGGCCTAATATGTATTCGAACTAAAGAGAAAATATCTGTATACACAAAGTTATTCTTAAAATAATTAGTAATATGATCTAGGATTAAGTTTTTTTACGTTAATACAGAAGCCCAATAATTAAAATAAAAGGTAATTTAACTTAGTTATAAATTATTATAAGTTAGAGTAAGGCGTGGACCTAACAAACTAGAGACTTAATTTAAAGTTAAAAATATAATAAACGCGCACAGTAATAAATTCTATGAAATATATTTAAATTAAACAAAGTCTTAATATTTATTTGAGGTCGTCCACAAAGCTTATTTATCCTTCTATTCAAGTTAAAATAATTATTATTCCGAGCACTTTCACAAAAGGTCTAACAAATATGGCTTTAAAATGGCGACCAACGAATATTAGCCATGTGGTTGATGATGACGCGGACAAGTTGTTTAAAATGGTGTATCCTCGCAGCAGACGATTATATTTTATTCAGTTAAATATTTCTAAAAACAATAAACTAATAATAAAATAGTTAATCATATATAAAATAAATTACAAGTATTTTATCTTTACCAAGTAAATACGATGCCTTTATTAAAAGGTATTAATGCATGCACTATATTACACATCATAGATAACATTCCAAAACAAAGAATAGGTACTTTTAATATATGTTTAAAATATTGTTTCGGATTGGGTAAAAAGAAATTGTTAAAAGTAATGAAATAATGTGAGAAAACTTAAGTTTAAGTTATTTTAAATGTAAAATATAACATGTAATTAAAAAACTTAACATTCATAACAAAACAGTGTTCTTTTACAAGTGTTGGTAACCTAAAACCTAAACATATGATTTTTGAACTGTCATCCAGGTAAAGACCTATCGTGAATGAATAATAATTATGGATAGTGTAATCTGAGGAGTTTGATATTATTATGATAGATAGAATTAATCTTCATCAAATATTGTTTGAATATACCTGTCATACTGATTACCATTTCAAAAGTATAAAGGAAATTTGAATGAAATAGGGGTCTAATGACATGTTTAGGCCATGAAATGAGTAGTAATAATATATTATTTCATTTAATACATTATTGGTTTGCAGAATAACAGGTATATGTAATGGCTAAAACTGAAAGTCCAATACTAAGTTTTTCCCGCGGGGGTCTCAAATAGGGTTTGTTGGTCCTAAAAAAACACTATATTGATGTAGGAATGTGTTGGATTAGCTTCTAAATGTCAGTGTTATGTTGAAAAATTAAACTTGAAGGCTATATTAATTAATAATTATGTCAACCTTTTGTCCTGGGAGCACAGGTGATGCCCATTATGACATTGTGAAGTTAAAAATAGAAAATTCAAGTTGTTTGGGGCCCCCTTTAATCATTTTAAGATAATAACAACACTAAGTATTACTGTTTAGTAATACAATCATATTAATACCAGAACATTTCCAACTATCAAATAAAACTATAAAAAATAATCAGTGGTTTGAGCATTGGAAACTCATTTTAAAATATTTTAGGTTAGGTTTAAAGGTTTTTACTGTGAACATGCAATTTTCTAGGTATTGTTAAGCAATTTTTTTTTGGTGCTATCCTCTAGTATTTATTAGTAACCTTAATTAAAATTTTAGATATTTAAAATACTTTTTTTCCAACGTAAACTAATGAATAAAAAGATGCATTGTAACTATAACAATAAATATGTCGTTATAAACAAAATATTTGTATTTTCATGTGATTACAGATTTGATCCATGAATCTCACACCATGCCAGAAATCCATACGAATAAGGATTTGGGTATCTTGCTCCAAACCACCATCTACATTGTCCTTGGTTAGTGATATTTTGCATATTCATTGAGTTCATTTGATGCTTCCAGCTTATGTAAGCTAGTTTCTTTGGTGTTCGATTTCATCTTATAGGCATTGATTAGAGATTAAACAAATTAATATAATTATTTGTCTCATTGATTAGCTTTCTTCAATAATTATTTACTATAGTTGATTCAGAGTTCTAATTTAATGTTACATTGAATTATTTGGATAGCATTTATGCATACAAACCTGTGTGGGGGTCTGTGCCCGAACATGCCGAATTATCAGACTTTTACTGTAATTTTATTGCCAGTGTCAGGCAAAAAAAAAGAGGCAAAAAAAGGTGAAATCTAGGTATCAAATAAATATGTAAATTATTTATATTTTTAACTAGCCTTAAAATTGACATAATTGAATATTATTCATTAACCATTGCTTGCAAATAAAAGGCCAAGTATATTTTGTGAAAATAGCCAATCTAATTTTATTTTGCATGTGTATGATAACATTTTTATTAATGCCACAATTAACTTTATATTTTCATATTCCATTTAATGTGCTAAGTAAAAGTTCTTAGAAACAAATAGATATTAGCTCAAAGTATGATTGTGTACGTGTAGTCAAATTAAATTCATGATAAACATTAAAAAGGTTTGGCTGTGGACATTGAGCTTAACTATAAGGTTGAGTGAACAACGTTCATTATTATTATGTCATTGTACGTTTCACGTTGTATTATGAAACATGGCTGGAGATTTGTACTTGAAATTGCTTTATTTTTAAATATTGGATCAGGACAATTCTTCTTATTCTACTCTTTGAATAATTTAGACTATTGTTTAGTAAGAGTTTGCTCTATAGAAACTACTTCAAATTGTATTAGTTTGTTGGGAGCATCTACAATGTTTTCTTCCCATTCGATAGGAACTTTCATTATTTTCTTGATTATGTTCTAATCTCATTCTAACTAAGAATATCTTTAAACTGGCAACATGACATGAATTGATTTCAAAATCTTTACAATCCTTTTCACATAGTGAATGAAACTTAAAGTAGAAGCATATAGTTCTTGATCTGCCCCCACCTCCTCCATGGGGGGGGGGGG